>JARACY010000545.1:0-87915 GCA_029255725.1 Scrobipalpa atriplicella | reverse complement strand
AATAAATCATTTCCCGATACATTTTTTTTTTGTGAAAGGTAAGGGAAAAGTTCAGTAATGTTGCAAAGCAACTCCTATCAGCTGTCCCTTACAGCCGGATATTTTTTTATAGTCAACTTTTACTACATTCGCAGACAGAGGTGAAGCTATCCTGAATCGTAAGCACACAGAGGACAATTTGTGACACTAATATAAATCGGCAGTTATTCTATCAGTTACATGTGCCTGTGTATTTTTTTTCCTCCTGCATAGTAAGTATATCTACCCTCAAGCTCATTTTTTAACAAAAGGACTTTTAATGCAACAGCAGTTTTCAAAAACGTGTTGAAATATGTCAGCAAACTCAAACATGGCGTATGTTTGTTTGTATATTTGCACGGGCGGCCCAGGGGCGAACGCGACATGGCGTAATTATCGAAATAGGTCACGGCGTGACATTCTGATGTGAAAATGTGCTTTATATATATTAGATAAGCTTTTGCCTCACAGTATCAAAATTACTCTTCACATCGGGTAGGTACTGTAGCGTTCAGCCTCTTTCCGCCGCTATCTTACACTACTACTGGCAGGTTTTTGAATGTTGACAAGGAAAGGATTCGAACTCTTGTCAGTCGGTTCGAAGACTTCGGAAATAATTTTTGATGTGGTTTATTTTTATACAAAATATATTTAATTATTTTAAAATCATAATTTGTATGACTGCCTCACGCCCCCACCTACGGCCCCATTTGGCTGTAGGTTATAACAGTACTAGGCTCGCTACGCATTCTGGCGTCATAATAAGATGGACTTTTGTCTATAGGTACGGCATGCGTTGCAGATGTGTAATATTACGCATGGGTTGTAGATGGAGTGTAGAGTCTTCTTTATTTCTACGCAACAATATCTTCTTTTAATTAAACGTATTAGCAGAGTGAGTTTCATGTACCTGTGATTTTGCTAAAGAAAGGACACAACCGCTTAAATTTTATAAATCATTACTAGACGCATGTTGCAATAAAATCATAGATTAAAAAACTTCCATATAAAAGCTAAGCTTAACTTGTAACCGAAAAAAGTTCTCGTCCCAATTTGTTTTTGAGTTTGAAAAATTCTCACGTCTTCAGCTGGTCTGAGACTTGTCGCAGTGTTAGACTACACAAAATAATACTACGAACAAATCATGTGGAACTACAAAATAAAATCAATGGAACAATCTTTCTAGAGTCAACAGTGCAACACACTTTTGAAAATAAAATGCTTTTGACGAGATCAAATGTTATTTATTCCTATGGATCAGATATTATTAATTATTCTATTCAGATCCAGTAAATAGTAAGTATTACAGTTTAGTATTATTATTCTCTGCTCTAATATTTTACAAAACTAAAGTCATGTTTCTATAATCCCCATTGAATGCCTCATTTTACAGTAGCACAAGCTTCGTCTATACTTTTCTTTTAGTTAAATGTTTGATTCAGATGTGACGAAAGCACTAGTTTCACAGAGTTCCCACAAAGTTACAGATTCGAATCTTGTGCCGAGGTTTTTCAACTAAAATGGCATCGTATATACTTGCGAATCCAGTTCGGATTACGAATCAGGCGATTTAGGTGATTTTGCTACCGTGGCTTTTAAAAATCATGCTTTATTGCTTTGTTCTAACTAAAATATGCACGGGAACGAATGCTCTAGATAAGGACGCACCTTAAGAGGATGTGAGCTTGTGAAAGGCGTCAAATAGTCTACAAACTGTATTAAATAATATTGCATGCCCCAGGAAAATAATGTACACTGGAATCCATGTACCTATTGTAATTATTTATATTAATAAAGACTTTTAAAACAAACAAACAACCTTAAGAGGATTCTGTGATTTTAAGGTCATTTCACTAACCATGTCAGACAAAGGCCTATTACGCAGGTTATCTGAGATCAGAGTACATCGGCTCGTTCATGGAATAGATCTAAATATACTACGAAAATTATGTAAATATAATAGTTAATATATAGGCCAGCTTTTTCAAACCTATAATAATCGGCTGTACAATAGTGAGGAGAAATAAATGTATGCCGTGATAAAGTCACAATGTGTGGACTGCATCGTGGCCACACTCTAATGAGATGCGCTGAATCTGCCTCAAATGAATGAAGGACAGCGAGTCAGCGCTCCAGCGAGAGGTCATTCAGATATAAGGGTGCAACTGTCGAGTGAATTTTCCACTCGATATGGGAAAGTGTAAACAAAAGTTTTTGAATATCTACTTCGGGATAAAATTAGTTTGATGATGAATCCGAGTGATAAATTTTATCATTCATTCATTGATTGTATACTTAACTCAAAAGTTTTTCCTATGCAACAAACCGTTAATGGAAATATCGTAGCACAACAATAAATCTTATGAAATAATAACTTCGTTACGATGCGGCTATCAAAAATCCTACTAAAGGAGGACGTAAAAATTTATGTCTCGGAAACAAACATTTTTTTTATTTACTCATATCCAAGCCGAGTTCGTAACGCACGGTTTCACCAGAATTTACAGAACAAAAGTTTTTAAATTATTGTGTAGTGTTCACTTAACATTTTATTTTATTTCATACTGAAAAATGCCCAGAAATTCTACCACACCACACATGCTAATTTCGCGGCCAGTTATATTAAAATGAGTTGGGCATACAAAGGTTTTTGTTGGATGTTACAACGGACCCTTCTGTGATTTATTTACTTAGGGCGCGAACTGTGGGATGGAAACAAGAACCTTACATAATTTGGCGGGTTTTCCAATTCGTAATTTAATTATGAAAGTCAATTTATTGCGTAATCAATCGTATACTTTTGAGAAGAAGAAAAATATATTAACTATTATATTTACATAATTTTCGTAGTATATTTAGATCTATTCCATGAACGAGCCGATGTACTCTGATCTCAGATAACCTGCGTAATAGGCCTTTGTCTGACATGGTTAGTGAAATGACCTTAAAATCACAGAATCCTCTTAAGGTTGTTTGTTTGTTTTAAAAGTCTTTATTAATATAAATAATTACAATAGGTACATGGATTCCAGTGTACATTATTTTCCTGGGGCATGCAATATTATTTAATACAGTTTGTAGACTATTTGACGCCTTTCACAAGCTCACATCCTCTTAAGGTGCGTCCTTATCTAGAGCATTCGTTCCCGTGCATATTTTAGTTAGAACAAAGCAATAAAGCATGATTTTTAAAAGCCACGGTAGCAAAATCACCTAAATCGCCTGATTCGTAATCCGAACTGGATTCGCAAGTATATACGATGCCATTTTAGTTGAAAAACCTCGGCACAAGATTCGAATCTGTAACTTTGTGGGAACTCTGTGAAACTAGTGCTTTCGTCACATCTGAATCAAACATTTAACTAAAAGAAAAGTATAGACGAAGCTTGTGCTACTGTAAAATGAGGCATTCAATGGGGATTATAGAAACATGACTTTAGTTTTGTAAAATATTAGAGCAGAGAATAATAATACTAAACTGTAATACTTACTATTTACTGGATCTGAATAGAATAATTAATAATATCTGATCCATAGGAATAAATAACATTTGATCTCGTCAAAAGCATTTTATTTTCAAAAGTGTGTTGCACTGTTGACTCTAGAAAGATTGTTCCATTGATTTTATTTTGTAGTTCCACATGATTTGTTCGTAGTATTATTTTGTGTAGTCTAACACTGCGACAAGTCTCAGACCAGCTGAAGACGTGAGAATTTTTCAAACTCAAAAACAAATTGGGACGAGAACTTTTTTCGGTTACAAGTTAAGCTTAGCTTTTATATGGAAGTTTTTTAATCTATGATTTTATTGCAACATGCGTCTAGTAATGATTTATAAAATTTAAGCGGTTGTGTCCTTTCTTTAGCAAAATCACAGGTACATGAAACTCACTCTGCTAATACGTTTAATTAAAAGAAGATATTGTTGCGTAGAAATAAAGAAGACTCTACACTCCATCTACAACCCATGCGTAATATTACACATCTGCAACGCATGCCGTACCTATAGACAAAAGTCCATCTTATTATGACGCCAGAATGCGTAGCGAGCCTAGTACTGTTATAACCTACAGCCAAATGGGGCCGTAGGTGGGGGCGTGAGGCAGTCATACAAATTATGATTTTAAAATAATTAAATATATTTTGTATAAAAATAAACCACATCAAAAATTATTTCCGAAGTCTTCGAACCGACTGACAAGAGTTCGAATCCTTTCCTTGTCAACATTCAAAAACCTGCCAGTAGTAGTGTAAGATAGCGGCGGAAAGAGGCTGAACGCTACAGTACCTACCCGATGTGAAGAGTAATTTTGATACTGTGAGGCAAAAGCTTATCTAATATATATAAAGCACATTTTCACATCAGAATGTCACGCCGTGACCTATTTCGATAATTACGCCATGTCGCGTTCGCCCCTGGGGCCGCCCGTGCAAATATACAAACAAACATACGCCATGTTTGAGTTTGCTGACATATTTCAACACGTTTTTGAAAACTGCTGTTGCATTAAAAGTCCTTTTGTTAAAAAATGAGCTTGAGGGTAGATATACTTACTATGCAGGAGGAAAAAAAATACACAGGCACATGTAACTGATAGAATAACTGCCGATTTATATTAGTGTCACAAATTGTCCTCTGTGTGCTTACGATTCAGGATAGCTTCACCTCTGTCTGCGAATGTAGTAAAAGTTGACTATAAAAAAATATCCGGCTGTAAGGGACAGCTGATAGGAGTTGCTTTGCAACATTACTGAACTTTTCCCTTACCTTTCACAAAAAAAAAATGTATCGGGAAATGATTTATTTTCTTTTATTTACAAATTTTCTGATCGAGATAGTCATTTGTCAAATCTTTTGTTTTGTTCAGTTTTGTTAACTGAACAACCCCAAGTTTTATTTGCAGAAAGTTTTCCCGTACACCCATTATGTCAAAAATATAGAAATTTTCACGCACAGCTTAATTCATAACAATCTTGATAGACTGACTGCTGAAAGTTGATCTGCAATATATCATGTCACACGAAACCAACTCCTTGTTCGGCTGAAACCGCAGAACCTCGGCTCGGTAACAAATACTTAACTGATATTAATCAGATGACTCGACTCTGCCAAGAAGTAAAGTATCGTCGTCTGTTCTCTTTAATCCAGTTTTCGGAACTGGGATAGATACATCGGAATATACTTTTTTTTATTAAGCGTTGTCATATTGAGAATGTTGGCATGGTACGAATATTTTGTGTTGTACATACAAAAAAAATTAGTGCCAAATGGTTGACTTGAAATATTCAGTTTACAAATTTACCTAATTTTAATAAAACTGTTTTGAATGGATTTAAGCTCGTTTTGTTCATTTTGAAATTCTCTACGTTTCGAAAAATTCGTTTTCAGAACAAATAAAACATAGCTGAAATCCAATAAGAATGCTTTTATTAAAATTTGTTAGGTACCTACAGTTGTGCAAATCGTAGAATACGTGTTAGTATACTCTAATACTAATCTATAGGAGTCGCCGTCACCGGATACTTGGTTTGCTTACGGTGTGGACGACTTGATCTATGGATTATCCTCAAAGTAACATCATACCTATAACAGCTTATTTGCCAGGGCCAAAGGGGCCCATAGTTAAATGTCTTACTTGGTAAGTATATTATGTTTACTTAATAAACGTTTATGATGGTCCCTATTGGTATTACTTAAAATTCATCGTGGTTTAATTAAATTAATATAGAAGCAGGAACTTGGCAACAATTTTGTGATAAGCAAATATTATGCTTGAAAATTATGAAGCACAAAATTATATTTGGTATCTTTACATATTCCTGTAGACCCCATCTAATTTTTTAATACCTTTTACCTAGTGTTCATTAGTTGTTGTGATTCGTATTAGGTACTTATTACTACTTATCGCTTTTGCGACATAAAATCTTAAGATAATAATGTTTTAATGACGTAACGATCTTAATCTTAACGACGACGGACAATAATTTGATTAAATTGAATAATTTTGGGCCAAATATCTAGAATCTAGATAGTAAAAAAATACGATGCTATTTTATCCTAGAAATTGGATTTCCAATAGCATGTTCGATTCATAATTCCTGTGAGAATATATCGTCCTAATTTTATTTAAGTCAATTTGAGGGAATCAGTGGGCTGTTGCAACCTAATTTAGTAGCATTTTAAATCCACTGCGATAACTACCTTGCACTGTGTGTGATTTATTACTGTAAAAAATATATTTTAATATCCAAAAATAGTATTATTTCTGACGATAAAAATTCTTCTCGTTTGTTCATGTCACGTCCACGTATGACGCAAAGTACCATTTACCATCGTTAATTTTAAATGCGTTTTCATTCGCTCTGCATTATAATGTTTATTTCTTTTTTCACGTTAAGTTGATTTCCTGTCGCGAAAGGAAATAAGGGATTTTCCTGTAGGTACTAAATAAACATACATACATACATACAAACATATATAATCACGCCTTTATCCCTAATGGGGTAGGCAGAGCGTAAACGACCTAAACAAAGGTCGTTCCGCCACGTCTGAAAAGTTTTGAGGGTTATTCCAGATTGATCTGTTTATTAACTTCCATGCTGGACTGGGAGTGATAGAAAAACATAGAATGTGCCAGCTGCATTTCCTCCCGGGCATGCTGTAAAAACCAGCTAAGGGATTCGAGGGTTTCAATATTGTAGGCGATGGGCTGACAACCTGTCACTACAGCGATATACTCTATAAAGAATAAAGTATCCGAAAACTCTTTCATCATTTTTTTTCTACATGTGTGTTTGTGAAAATGTTGATTTACATTATATTTTTTTATCGAGACGTTTCATTCATTCGTCGGTTCACACGACAGAAGTATAACGTTTGAATAAAATGTATTGTTATGTTGATAATCTTCATTTAAACACAAACTCAGTGAAAAAGAAACGAAACGTGTCGAATAATTCGCTTTTGAAAGAACATGTTGTTATATTTCTCTTGAAAACGTATTATTTTGCAATCGAATAATACGAAGCTATTCGAACAAACATTTCGATTCGAATGAATCGTTTCATTTTGCCAGCTCTAAAACAAAGCGAAAGTGGAAATAAGACGATGTGTTTTCTTCTTGTTGCAGGTAATGGCGCGTGAAAATTCTCACTTTCCCTGATTTGTGTACGTATTGGTAGAGTCTGTGCGAAAAGAGAACAGGCATGGAATTTAAGGACGCGCATTTGTATTTAATTAACTGTCGTGTAAGGATTACGTCCAGGTCTTTAACAGTAACCTTCTACATTATATTTTGGAGGTTTTAGGTCAAAGATCCAGGCATAAACACCACGCAACCAGCCGTGGGTTAATTAATACAAATGTGCGCCCTCCAATTCTATGCCTGTTCTCTTTTCGCACAGACTCTAGCCTTATTTCCCTGAGGATATTTTCTATTTTGTAGTTTTTCGTTTCTTCGTAGAAATTAAAAAGATGGGCGCCCCTTGAGACCTCCTGTCTGATTTTATTTGAATCACGCGATGGTGATTTGATTACTTATTTAAATTAAAATTTTGGGGAAAAATTAATTCATGATGGGCAACATTTTCTTTAAAAATATTAGGTTTTCAATCTACATAAATCAACATAGAAAATCATTTATTTTATTTAGCTTTGCCCGGAACATTCACGATCACTTTGATCATTGCTTCCATGCTGGACTGGGAGCGATGGAAAAACATAGAATGTGCCAGCTGCATCTCCTCCCGGGCATGCTGTAAAAACCAGCTAAGGGATACGAGGGTTTCAATTATTGCAATTTAGGCGATGGGCTGACAACCCGTCACTAAAGCAATACACTACCTACATAATCATCTGTAATTAATAGCCCTCAAAACTTGACAGACGTGGCGGGACGACCTTATTTAGGTCGTTTTCGCTCTGCCTACCCCATTTGGGATAAAGGCGTGATTTTATGTATGTATGTATGTATTCACGATCACTTACTGTTATAGCATTTTTAGGAGTTCTTGTGTCTACGGGGTAACTTTTCGAAAGGAACCGGAAAAGTTACCGTTTTCCATTTTATCCACACTGAGTTTGCAAACAATTTTTTTATATGTTGTACGTTATATACTATTATATACTATTTATATATTACTATTTCTAAAATATGAGAAACAAAAAATCTAACATCCGCAGACACGATTTGAACCTGCAACCTTGGAACCGCCCCAATGCCATTTAAAGCTACCTTTTTACAGAGTCGCAAATCCACTCGAAAAACCCATTTGATAAGAAGACTGTAAATACGGAACTTTCGTTGCAAGCTTTGTCAAAACCCACATGGAAAAGAACCGTCAATTTTTTCAAGGGAAATAGATGCCTACTTAAACTTACACCACGCGGATAATATCCCTCATGAGATGGGTGACCGCTGTGTCCAGCTATGAGATATTTATATAGAATTCAGTATTATAAGACCCTTTTCACGTTGGTTCTCCAATATGTGTATCTTTTTTCCTGCTCTTTGGGATAATCCATAAGCATTATTTATCGAGTTACCGCGTATTTTATAATAGTTATCTAATAAACAAAGATATGTTTCCTATTTATTTCAAGTTAAGGAAAATGGTGTGTGAATTTGGTATTAATTTCTACTTTTTCATATAAAAAGATACACGTAATTTTAATATTTGAATGCCTATTCAGTAAGAACTGTAAGAAAAATTAAGAAAAATAATGAATCTTACGTTTGTATTGAGAAAAGAAAAGGGTGCCTACTAATAAACAAACAACGAAACAAACAACGAAAAGCACTTCAAGGCGATTAGAAGAAACAAATGCCTATCGCAGCAACAAATACCTAACCAGCCAGCATTAATCTCAACACCTCAATTTTAAATCGCAATAGTATTCAAGACGTGGGAAACACAACTAAATTTTCTGTCTGTTTAGGAACGATGGAGGAATTGGAACATGCGGAAGGCCGTGTTGCTCTAAGACCGCCTGTATCCAAAACCACAGTATTATTCAAGACGCGAGAATCACAGAATCACAGTCGAATGTTCTGTCCGTTTGAATTTGGAACATCAGCTGTGCAAGTTTCAGCAGGACACGTGCGAGGCGCGGTAAATAGTACTAAAAATAATTAAAAAAGAATTTTAGTTTCCTACAAGAGTAGGAAATGTAGAAGAACGAAAAGCGCAAAATTCTATGCGGCATTCCAACCGGCCAGCATTTACCGCCTCAATTCAAAACTACAATATTATTCAAGACGCGGAAATCACGGCTGAATGTTCTGTCCGTTTGAATTTGGAACATCAGCTGTGCAAGTTTCAGCAGGACACGTGTGAGGCGCGGTGCATCGCCCTCATCTATAATTCGGGCCTAGCCTGGTTGCGGCCATTGCGGCTTGCAACGGCTGCGTGACCCAAAAACATAGGTACGCTGAGAGAAGGATGTTTTCCTGCCTTGTTTTTTTTTGCTGCAATGTTTTTTTTTTCTTTTTTTCTATGATTGTGTAAGTGCCAGCTTCACTGGACAGCCCTTTGTCAGAATGTTACGATAGTTTATTATGAAAATGTAAAACGGATAGGTTTATCGAATTCATTGTAGGGATCGAATGTCCTGTCGTGACTACGACCGAATAATCAATTAACATAATAATGTTTTACTTTACTACGTTCTGTACTAAATACCTTCCTAAGAGAAAATATCTTATTTAAGTTAATAATTATTAAAAGTTACTACCGCACTTTGAACCACTAACGATACTCCTTGAAATTTGAGCCAAAAATCAAGTTTTATCTAAAGCAGACTTGAGGAATTTTGAAGACAGATGATTTAATTATTCACCGTTTTAATTTTCCCTCTAAAATCTCTTTGGTTTCTCGCCGCCGGGCGGCTGTTAAGGGGCGTCAGTGTGAAATATTAATGAGGCCAGCCCACGTTTGTAGTTCACCCCTTAAATTTAAGGCTCCAGAGGTAATAATTTGCACTTATGTCGTTGGGGAAGACTGGCTGGAAAATTGTAGGTCTGTCTGATAGTTTTGTTAGTGGTGCTCAGTTATAGAAAATCTATTGCTTTTGTCAAAATAAGGTTTTGTAAAATTAAAGAAAAAAAAAAAAAACAAGAATACTTTGTTCGTCCTTTCAAATACATTTTTGCCGACCCCAACTAACAGGAAAGGGAGAAATAAAGTACCTACCAATAATTTTCTAGCATTTAGCAAGAATTTACCCAACATCTCTTCGACAGATTCATTCGTCTTCGGTTGTGTATTTAGATCTCTTTCTACTTCTGTAGGTATTAGAAATACTCGAAAAACCGATAAATAAATTTGCCTTTCAGCTTGTTTTTTTATTTAATTTCTTTAGGTAAACCCCTTCCTTACCAAATCAATCATAATATTTGTATATTAGGTACATCAACAAACTACGGGTTGTAGTTTCTTCAAACAACCCTCTTTTATGTAAATAGACTTAGGTATAATAGAAGTGTTCGCGAGTAATAACTTTGTTGTCACTAACAGAGTTACTTGCTTATACGGGTAAACAACGTAGGGTTGTACGGACGATCAGCTTAACCACATAGGCCTTAACTAAATCCAATTTTCCTTAGACCCTGTTTTAACACCGAAAAACGAACAATTGTTATTCATATTGATAAATCATACGGCTACTCACTTGTACGTTTAACGTTTCGACATTATACGAGGTTCTTCCTCAGGAGTGAGAAAGTCAGACCATGGCTGCCGTCTTCTCATCTTCGAAGGTCACACATGAGGTCAAAAATCTCCGTTTTAATAGCAGTGTATGCTTTATCAATATTCCATGTAGGTACGTACTTCATTTCAATGAAATTTGCAAATCGATATCAACGTGTTTTACGGCCCATAAAAATATTTTTCTTTACTACTTAAAATTTTAATATATTAAATCAGAAAACATTATGTTTTTGTGACAAAGTTATAATCTGCTGTTTCGAAATTTAAACTTCTGCCAAGTTGCAAAGAAAAATCAATTTACTATCCGCAAATCCGTTGGTCTCGATTGTAAATTAAATTGAAATAGGTTATACCTACCTACACTCAAGCACACAAACCAACTCTCGCCGCGATTTTGACTCTTGTGGTAATTGAAAAGTCTACCTTTCAAGCTGGTGTTTGACTGTAGGTAGTTAGTATAAATGTTACGGCTAATACCCGAAGTGCGGCTACACCTAGTTTTAGCCGGTTAGAACTAGGTGTAGCCACTTACTCTTGGTTAAGCCTAGTATTAGCCGATTGTTTTCGGGTAAAACTAGGTCTAGCCTTCATCATGCCGGCTACAACTAGGTCCAGCCATTCCCTGTTGGATAAAACTAGGTCTATCCGATATCATTCCGGCTAGAACTAGGTCCAGCCATTCCCTGTTGGATAAAACTAGGTCTATCCGATATCATTCCGGCTAGAACTAGGTCCAGACAATCCCTGTTGGATAAAACTTATAGATGCGTGTCCCGCCAAGCCTTCCGCCCCGCGTTACACTCATGACTCACAGCATCTGCAGCAGCGGCGCGGGGTGGAGGGCATAGCGAGGCACGCGCCTCTGCAGGTTGTGAGCGCCAGGTGCTGCTGATCTACTGCAGGTCTACTAGCGAGTGTGACTCACATCGTCTGCAGCAGCAGCGCGTGTCTTAGTTTTATCTAACAGGGATTGGCTGTACATAGTTGTAGCCGGCATGTTATCGGCAGAGCTTTTTTAGATATTAAAAAAAACTCTACGTTTCTTTCTGGCGCTCACAACCTGCAGAGGCGCGTGCCTCGCTATGCCCTCCACCCGCGCCGCTGCTGCATATGATAGATAGATAGATAAACTCTTTACTGCGCATCAAACATAAGTACAGCAAAAGAAACTTAATAACTAAATGCATATGCTGTGAGTCTTGAGTGTGACGCGGGGCGGAAGGCTTGGCGGGACACGCATCTAAGTTTTATCCAACAGGGATTGTCTGGACCTAGTTCTAGCCGGAATGATATCGGATAGACCTAGTTTTATCCAACAGGGAATGGCTGGACCTAGTTCTAGCCGGAATGATATCGGATAGACCTAGTTTTATCCAACAGGGAATGGCTGGACCTAGTTCTAGCCGGACTGATATCGGATAGACCTAGTTTTATCCAACAGGGAATGGCTGGACCTAGTTGTAGCCGGAATGGTGAAGGCTAAACCTAGTTTTACCCGAAAACAATCGGCTAATACTAGGTTTAACCAAGAGTAAGTGGCTACACCTAGTTCTAACCGGCTAAAACTAGGTGTAGCCGCACTTCGGGTATTAGCCGTAACATAAACAAATACCTAAGTTTCTTCTTCTGGGCCGATTCCGTATTAAAAAAATCCACGTTTACTTTACGTCTTTTATAATTTTTTATTCCTATTCCTTCTCTTTTTTTGCCTTTTTTACAACTGGCCAGGAGTCCTCGTATTCCCGCTTCGAAATTAGTTTTTGAAACTGGCCGTGATGGCCTTTTAAGGTGTAAAACAAGCTGTAAATATACAGTCCAAGGGTTTATTGCCACATTGATTTTATTTTCCTTGCAACTGTTTTATTTTACCTGCGTTTCGCCCCGACAAGTTACGGCTATAAAAAGAAGTCGAATGTTTTTCCCCGTAGTAATAAGACTCGGGAACTTCGTGTTTCGCGTCGGAACCATTTGTCTAGTCTAGTCTGTTAGATATTTTATACGTTTCTTGTACGTTCCAGTAACATTACTCAACTTTAGCTAGCTATCCTGTTATCCAGGAATTTCCTAGCATATTGGCGCTAGTGCTCTAAATTATTTAGAGTTTGTCGGGAGGCTTACCTATTCTTCGTGTAACATTGAAGACTTTTGAAGGTTTACAAATAAGAACATTCTTGTTTTTTTTTTTAACGACTACTTCACGCGTTATAAATTGAGGTGATATTGTCTCCCTTATCTATTAGAAAAGTAGTCGTCGTTAGAGACTGTGCGAAAAGAGAACAGGCATAGAATTGAAGGAAGCACATTTGTATTAATTAACCCACGGCTGGTTGCGTGGGGTTTATGCCTAGGTCTTTGACCTAAAACCTCCAAAATTTAATGTAGAAGGTTACTGTTAAAGACCTGGGCATAATCCTCACACGACCAAGCGACAGTTAATTAAATACAAATGCGCGCCCTCAAATTCCATGCCTGTTCTCTTTTCGCACAGACTCTACTCTCAAAACTCTGATATTAATTTAGTTTCTTGTAGAGTTTTTTTTTAAATTGAATAAATAACCGTTGTCCAAATAAAAGGAAACAAAATTTGTTCTAAATTCAAATCCATGCAACCGTATGTCATAAAATGCAGATGCCTAATAAAATACTCTGATATTATTCGGGGATGCACGCTCTGCTCTGAATTCAAATGGACCTAGCCTACCCATGGCCTACCCTTGTATAGATAAGATAGTGTTACGCAAATATCGATAATAACTTATCGATATCTTAGCTAGAACTAACAAATAATATATTGTCGCGGAGTCGCGCGGATAAACCAAGAACATTCGTGAATCGAACTTACTCGGACACAGGAAGAATGATCCAAACGCGCAAACAATTTTTTATGCTGCTTACCTGCGCCTAACAATAGTTGAGAAGTACACAACCTAACAAAAGGGCGATCTGGAAACTTCGGTTCGGTATTGTATTGCGGGATATAAAAAGACCACCGATCGGCCCGGAAAGTCAGTCTAGTTTCGGATAGCAAATCTAAGCGATCTCGGAGTGAAGTGAAGAAGTGAATAACGACGACTACTAACTGCGATAAACGGACTTTGTGTGTGCCTAGTGATTTGGTTTTGTGACTTGGTGTTGAATATAGTGTGTGTAACCATTATCGGCGTATTACTCCGATTTATCGAACCCTCGAACGTAACAATATTCAATAATTTCATTGTTAAATTAAATTATTTTTATTATTTATTTATTTTTTTATTATTTATTTTTAAATTAAATGTAAAAAGAAACATTCCAAATGAATAACATGCTTAAAGCATATTGGTGAAACTAGTATCAAAAACTGTAAGAAATATTTAAAGTATTAACGGCTAACTTACTAAAAGCTTTATTTTTGGTCTCAAATTACACTCTTTAGTGGGTAATAGGTGCACCTAAACTGCACTTAGCTAATGGCTAATTCTATACATATTTTGGTACCATACCAGGCAAGCAGATTGGCAAACACAATTGCAAGCCTTTTTTTAAAATAAGATATCATATTTTTTTCAGGTACTACAGTATTTACTGCGAATTCATCTTTATTTTCCCTGTATAAACCTGCAAAAGCAGTAATTAAACGTCTGTTTCAGCAACAGTTTGTAAGAATAGCGTCTGCATCATCCTACCACAGGCACAGCCGGAGGTGCCGCAAAACCCGTTTGTAAAAAAATTACATAATATATTAATCGATATTTTCTATGACAACTCTAGTTTCCTTGAGCTAATAAAAATGTTGTCGTATGGAGTGCGTCCAAGCTTCCGTCAGTATTCTGCCAAAACCGTACACTTTAAACTCTAGACTTTACTGTGCGTGGGTAGTTAGTTTATAGATATTACTCCCATAAATGTATGGCATTTTTATTTCTAATGTTATGTTTTAGGGTAGCGGGACTTGGCTGCGGGTATATAAAGCTAGGAAATTGAGTGGAGTGTTAAATGTTTATGTATTGCGGTCTTTTGCAATAACGTTATATTTACTCATTTTATTTTACAGGGCGATATGATTTGGTAAACTACGGAATTAGGTACCTTGATTTCGATGTTTTGCCTCGGTTACACGAGTTGTGGTGTGTTTAATCTAATTTCCCAGGTAAATACTTTCAAATGACGATCATTTGAAAATATTTAAATCATCACATCATCATTATACTTAATTCAATAATCTTGACTTTACTTTGACGTTTACCATAAAATATTTTAGATGTTAAAATATTTTTAGACCATAATTTCTCTTAAAATTCTCAAAACATTAAAATTAAACCCATTATCAATGGTTGGTATCTATTTTCGAAATTAAAATTATTTTTTCAGAGAAATATGGCCTCTTTAAAATACTAAAATATTCAAAATTATTCATAATTCATTCAATTTGGTTACAGAGCAGCAAGCTGAAAATTTCAAAAATACAGCATGTTGTTTTATTAAGAATAAATTAAATTGTGTTAATTGGGTCACTACTGGAAGCGTGTAGGACTCACCAACTTTTTGCTTTACGACTTTTGTAATAACATTGTGGTGGTATAGGATCCACCTCCTAACAGTCCATCCAGTGGAATTTACTAACTGACTTGATTGTAGAATCGTCTAGCTTAACGACTGAAGCTGTAAGTATGGTAGACAAGGGGACTTCTTGGTTTGCGATTATGTCCCATCTAGTCCGACACGGAGCTGTTTGACGTGTTTAGTCGTATCTTGAAATGAACTTAATCCGTATTAGAGTTAGGACTAAAATGTCAAATAAATGAGAACCTCCTCCTTTTTGTTTTGAAGTCGGTTAAATAAAAGCCACAAATCGTCGATTTAGAGTGTAAACTTCTACAACTTTACTACCAAAATGGATGTGGATACTCTGTACCAAAATTTATGGAATAAGCAGGTTTATTCTAAGCCGAAGAAATATATAATTTATATGGAAAATCTAAATTTTTTTCATTTCCTGACAAAAAATCCTGGTGATAGTTGTTCAGTTTCGTTGACTGAGCAACCCGTATCAGTTTGCGGGACGCTGTCCCTTACACCCGGTATAGAGAAGCAAAAATATTTTACATTTTTTGCAAATTTCTCTAATGTTATTAGAATTATTAGGTACCGTCGAAATGACCAGGTAAAAATTACAATGCTCTATAATACACTTAAATGTTTTCTAGCAGCATTTGGGTAATAAAATACGAAGGTTTCCTCTTTAGAACCGCAAAATGTCTTATAAATAGCAATTAAGCAAATCATTTCGCTGCTTGCGGTTTTCAAGCAGCTTCAGAATTTCACAGACTGCTTGTCTTAATTAGATAAGTACCGGTTTTATTTTATTATGAAGATTATCTTTCTGTTAGTGGTTTGAGTCTTAGGATCTTGATTTAGAGATCGTGAACTCAATTCTTACGTACACAAGATTTAATATTTTTAATTTGCGAATTGTTCCCATTTTGTGAAGCACAGTGCACAAAAAGATAATATCGTGCTTCCAAGTAGTGCATGGACGGGGTATTTAAACTGTCGCTACCATGTCGCTACTGGTAAAATTCTACGTCTAATAAATCAGTGGGTACCTTTACGGGAAAAGAGAACAGCTGGGTAAATAATTCTACTATCGCTCGAAGTCCAGCATAGAAGGAACTATTGTCCTTGCATTCAAAGACATTTCAACGTTTATCCGTAGCTGAATTCATTTCGTTTCGAGTCTGTGGTACTTACTGATATTTATGTCGGAATTGTCTTGATATCTCTAATAAGCGAGTCTTGACTCTAACAAAGCTTGGCCCTTTCTACATCTAATTAGTCGCTTTCTAGTCATCCATTGCCTCATTATGTTCGATGTATCTGTGTGCCACAAAATGGACTTAAAACGTTTTTTTTTTTCTTTTCTCATTACATTCTGTAGAGAAATACGTTTTTTTTTTGTAGGCATGAACTTGAAAAGTTTTCATATTAAAACTGCTTTCAGTACCTGTTTAGGGTACTCATACACTGCCTACTCTGGAAGAAGGGATCAATGCATGTGCATGTCTTTATGCATTTACATGTGTCGCAAGCAGCAATACAAAATTATTTATTGCAGTAAGAGACATATACAAGAGATATACCTAAATGTCAGTATAATATAGGCGGCCTAATTGCTAAAGCAGATTTCTACCAGGCAACCTTTGGTTGTAGGACTAAGTAGGTACTACCTAGGTACCTAGTACCTAGTACTGGTACTGGTAGTACCTACAAGCAATGTACAACGTGACTCAAAAGCGCACGAATGTAGGTAGAGACTTCAAAGAATTCAAGGGACGAGACGAATGACACTGGTGTCGATTCTGGCAAACACAAGTTCTAAACTAATTGTAAGTTATTCCTGTCAATAAATTAAATTTGAAATTAATTTGATATGGAATAGCAAATTTTATGACTGTCGAATTACCTAAATTAGATTTTTGCATACATACATACATCATATTATCACGCCTGTACCTATCCCAAATGGGGTAGGCAGAGCCATTTTTTTTATTTCTTTTCTATCGCTCCCAGTCCAGCATGGAAGAGCCACTTGTGGTCACTGAGTGTGTAACTGCTCTGAAATACCGTTATACTTTATTTTGACAGCTGTTCATTTTCTACCTGTTCTGTAATGATAATGACAGTGACATACCTACCTAAGTACTAACTTCTAAGTTTAGAATTGTGCCAGAATCTACACCCTCGACTCAAGGTGGATACGATGTGCATTCCCAGTTCCAGAACTCACCGTTACGTTCCTTTCCACGGCGAATATTAATTCTGCCACGAATTTAATTAAAATTAATTAAAAAGGCGAGCGTTTAATGTGACGTAAGTCGGGCTTGATGTGTTTGTAAGGGATTATTTAACGGGACCGCGGTTTTTTATACGTCGTCTGGGTTTTTGTGATAACAATTTGCGGGGATGAACCGTATTTAATCATAAATAATTTATTACACGGTGTATTTTTTAGCTTCTTTTAAAGACGATGTTAAATGTCCAGCAGTCCCTGAAGCAAATTCGGTTGACTATTTTACCAGATTTTAACTAATGAACCTTAAACATTCTATGTGTCCTAGATCAGCTTCAAAATTAGCATTTTGGATGGACGGAAATATGCATAACACTTCTATCAAAGATCGTTTTGAGCTTACATCTGTCCGTGTTATACCTTCAATACCTTGTATTGTTATTATCCCGGCCTAGTAGTACTGTAAAGTCCATCATCAGCTCATTATATGTCCCCACCGAAGTGCACGTGCCTACCCCGAATAGGGAGATATAAAAAGGTCCATCATAATTGGTGATAATGATAATGACCTAATTTCAATTTCTTTTCAACCGGTATATAAACTGAACGTCAAAAGTGTTTTAATTTAAGACATTTTGAGTTTACCACTATCCGTAGATTCATGTAAATCGATGGCCAAAGTGGTAAGACCGTTCAATTTTTTATGACAAGCGAGAAAAAAGACGCAAACACAACTTCAATCTACAGGCATGCCAGTAGAGTGGCTAAGACTAAGTGGTTTACACTCCTACGTGATTCTGGCGTGTTCGAGTCTGGATAGCATCTTAACAAGGCGCTGCTCCGCTGAGTCAGCTCTGATCGATCTTTGTCGGCATGCACCAAGTTTCAAGAGCTCTTCACTGATATGTTCGTGTTCTAGCGGTTTAAGCCACGGGCTCCGGATCCGGACGTCGCGGGTTCGAGTCCCGCGGGGAACACAAAGTTGTTATTTGTCAATTTAACATTTTATGAGGTTTTCCCCAGTTTGGTTAGGATAATGCAGGCTGAAACACCTGACTGTCTGAAATAATCTGAGTTCAGAGGGCACGATAAGCCTACGGTCCCGGTCGCTATCTTTTAGGTCGTTACACAAAATCGTTCTTTGTCGCTAGAGTAGTAGAACATTTAAACCTTGTCTTACGTCTTGAAAAGCTACTCCACTGGTATACCTCTGCGGACTGAAGTTGTATTTGCGTCTCCTTTTTCACTTTTCATAACAATAGCCAGGCGCAATACTTGGTATCTAAAATTTTCTATTTACTTATAATGTGAATCGTTAATTAACCTTTTTAATTGTCCATACATTAACTAAATAAAATATCTACTATATCAATATTCTTGATATTGTTTAATTTACAAATCTTATTGGCTTGACAAATCCCTGGAGCCTTATCTGCATTTGCTATTTAATATACCGATCAATTAAGACAACAAATTGAACCCAAGAAGCAACGTTAACTTCGGGAGCATTTCCTCAGTGGAGATGGTGGAGCCAAAGTTAACCAATAACGATCAGTCTCTTCGCTCCCGGGTATTTCCCGAATTGACTCGCAACAAGAAACGGGACAAACTACTAAGATATCACAATATTGAAGGTAATTTAAATTGAGCATAAATTTTTATTTATAACAATCTTTGATCTTTTCTTCTGAGATTACGCTTAAATACCTTCATCGTTGATATTTATTAGGTCAATGAAAAAAGAACTGAGAGATTGTATTTATCTTTGTTTTTTCTTCAAGTTATACTTTTGTAATGATTAATTTATTTTATTATTCAAAAATTGGTGTCTAAATAGTAATTATTGTTGTTAAAGTGTATAAACATTTGCCAGTTGATGATATTCATGATCATAGCCTAGAAAATATTTATGCTCACTTGTCGTGGAAGAAAACTGTATGGGTATAGAAGTATAAAAGTGAAAGCAGATTATTTCTCGTTTTAAATCAAAAACTTTTATGATGTCAATACTATATATACCTACCTACCTGCTCGTACATACTTTGTTACCTACTCGTATTTGTTCTATGCCACTTACCTATCTCATACTTTTATGAACATCGAGTCAGATTAGATTCATTAATATAACAAACAGAAAGTACATTACATTATGTAATTAATTAGCAGCTCAAGTCTTCTTAAATGAACCAAGAAAAGTGGATTTATTGACGATCATAATAAAGAACATTAATCAAAATGTTCAAGTACTTATAAACAGGAACAATTTGCTATTTCATACGTTAACAGTAGGTAACTTCATAACAACTCTGAATATTTTAAATGTTTTCCTTGTAAAAGCAACGTTATCTATGTTGAAACTTTATGTAGTAGTACCTATTTAACACGTAAAAATATCTCATTACATTACCGTCATCGTAAAAGTAGGTGGGTACGTAGTTACTGTAGTATGGACTACACTACATTATTTATAAACAAAACACATTTTGTACTGTTAACCAATAAGTATTAAAGAATATGAAATACCAATAATGCTCGTCAAGCGTCGGGACTGAGAAGTGTGAAAAACCTGTTTGGAAAACCGAAAGTAGGTACTTGACCCTAAAGAGGAATATTGCAGCTTTTTTTAAAGATGGGTTTGCTTGTATAGTAATGTAGTAGGTACCTTCGATTGGCAGCCTCGGTCTCACTATCTGATCACTGAATGCTAAGCCAATAATTACAAACACTTCACCGCACATCTGCTGCACATGCACCTGATCCCCACTCTAGTATATCCTCTGTAATCCAGCATCTTAATGGCTGTATAAACCAGCTGGAGTTAGCGGCTAATCTGCAGTTTGGACGGCGCACATGGTGTCTGAAACTTGCAGACTTACACTCAAGTCTTTAAATTCAAATTTCTGGGTATAGATTGTTGACGTACTACAGAGCTTGTTACATCGGGTTAGATGAAGGGGTAGGCAGAGCGCTGAAAACAGACAAACTGAAATATAAATATGTGCCAAAATTCGCACAAAAGCAACAGAAAATATTTTGTGTTATTGTTACACAAAATATAACGAATGAATACGGCTTTATTTATCCGAAGTGTCACTTTTAACACAAAATATTTTTCTAAAGAGGCAGAAAAAGGGTAGGTAGGTTGGTTAGTTAGGTAGTAGCCCCCAAGTAGTAGTTTGTCATGATTTTGATGAAGATCGGTTCCGAAGGTACCCACAAAATTCCTAATAAGTAGATATTTTAAATTATGAAAAGAAAGATTTTTATATCATCTTATTCTTAACAAAATGATTAGGTAAGTACCTATTCAAATTATGTTCAAAACCTTTGAACTCATTCATTTACTTTTTTTTCACGAGAAACTGCTTGTTCGCGAAAATAAACCTAAATTGTGGATCATTACTTTTTTTACCGTCCTTGATCTGAGTTAATCCTGCGGCTTGAAGGTAGCCGCCGTGAAATTAAATTGTTAAAGCAAATAAGCTATTGCCTGGCTAGCTTTCCAATCTTGTTTTTTATTATGTTGAGTTAGCGAGTTCTTCCGTGTTAGACTTTTAGGAACGTTGAAAAATTATTACTTAGGTACTAGCTGTTTCGCTTACCTCTGTGAATAACCGTTACTGGGACCCAAGGGTTTTCAGTGTAATTGCAATTTGAAATCATGAGCTAACAATCTGTCACTACATTAAGTATAACTTCCTACCTGAAATTATCCTCAAAATTATGCTCTACTTACACTTAGAAATCACACCTGAATGAATATATCCCTAAAAAGCGTGTTACAAAACACGAATTCATTCCGAATAATTACTGTTGACACTAAAAAAAGTATGAGGCGCCTAAAAGCGTTCGGATCGGAACAAAATCTTTCAGTTCTATCCATGTAATATATTTCAATATCTTAGTCCGAGGAAGCTTTACAAACTCCTTAGTCCTCTAAAGTAAAATGAACTGTGTTCCTAAGAATCCAGGCAATGCTTTATTTTACGAGAATCTCTGCTAGACAATAAATAACCTCGGTAAGTGGGAACTCCCTCGGCTAGAATTCACCTGTTTGATTCAGGAGTTCTGACAACTTTGTTAGGAATATACACTTACTTTTCAACTTGGGATTTATTTTACTTTATATTTCATCTGGGTTTACTTCCTTGAGGTTTTACAGGTGGGAAGTTTTTAGCAAATCCCGTGGTTGAGGTATATTAGTAAAAAATAAAACTCGGTTTAAAGCCGAAAGAGATCATTCTATCCATGAAACTGGACGGCTGCCTTGCTTGGGAAAGGAACATGATCAACATGCTCTGAAAGGGTCTTCTTTTACCAAAGTATTTTCCTAATCTTATTTAACTCGAATTAAACGTCGCACTGCTGAAGTCTCGAGGCCGAATTCCAATAATCCCGAAACGGAAAAAGTAATTTCCAAATCTGTAAAAAACATACAAATTTATAGGATTTATTCTCCTCCATTCCATTCCTGCTCGCGAAAGTGGGTCAAGGATTCCAGGTGCAGGACGAATTTGTTACAAGGGTGCCTCCGTGTTCTAGTGGGCTTTCGATGTAGAGATCGTGAGTTCGATTCTCGCGGATGATGATATATTGTGTATTTTTACAGGCTCAGTGAGCGGATTGTTTGGCAAGTAAAATGTTTTTGAAGTGAAAACTTCTTCAGCGGCACTGGTGCACTTGCAGCAGTATGGAAGCAAAGGCGTCTTTATACCTGTGACATACTTATATGCTGGCTAGCCTTGAAACTCAGTTCACATAACAGTAAGTTCTCAAAGCCTTAACCTGTGCAACCATGTGAGTCTATGGGAATTTTAGTTGTTTAAGAGATGGTAACCCTGTATCTGACACTTCTCGGCTATCCCGCCATTATATATTGTACGTGTGTGTTTTTCCTACAATAAAACGATTGTTACTGAGGATATCTATCTTTTCCTTGAATACCAGCTGGTCGTCCACTGCACACTCTGTGCCCTGCATCATCTACAACTGCAGGCGCACAGGTTATGGGCCCAGAAAGCCTGATTCCAACGAAACAAAATGGATACCGCCGTGGGAACGATAAATGTTTCACGTTTGGAGGGCGCAAACTGGAACGTATGGAAGTTCCAGGTACGAGTCATATTAAACAGCTTGGGATTGTATGAAGTAACAAACGGTACGTCACAGAGGCCAAAGGAGAATGATCCATTACTTCCGAAATGGCTCGAAAAAGATGCGAAAGCGCAATCAATTTTGGTGACACGGTTAGCAGATAATGTAGTAGTGCATGTTGTGCACTGCAATTCAGCTGCGGAAATTTGGAACAAGCTCCACAGTGTGTACGAGTTGAAATCAAGTGCTAGTATACATTATGTTACAAGAGAAGTTTTTTAGCATTCAATTTGCTACTGGCAGTTCTATGAGTGAGAATATAGCTAAAATACAAGATTTGTCTAGCAAACTGATGGAGCTTGGGCAGAAAATTGATGAAAAAATGATTATCACCAAAATATTGATGTCATTGCCAGAAAAGTACAAATATTTTGTAAGTGCTTGGGAATCAGTCGACGAGACCAAACAGAACTTGAATGACCTGACTGCGAGGCTGCTTATGGAGGAGCAGAGAAGTGGCAACACCTCGGGAGGACAGGGAATGGAGCAGATGGCGTTCGTTGCAGGAAGAAGAAATAATAGCAGGAACGGAAACAAAAGTGAAAATGTGTGTCATTACTGCAAGAAGCCAGGACATTATATAAATCAGTGTCGGTTTAGGAAGAATAAAGAACAGTTTCAGTCAAGTTTCAAGAAAAATGCGTTTGTGGCTAGTGCCATGGTAGGTTTGTGCGACAGTGAGGACTGGGTAATGGACAGTGGTGCTACACAACATCTTTGCAAGAACAAAAATCTTTTTGAGAACTATGTGGAACTGGAAAAACCTGAACCTGTTACAATAGGTGATGGTAGGGTAGTTTATGGCATAGGATGTGGTGATGTTGAATTGGAAGCGCATGACGGTAAAGAATGGATTAAAACAACATTGTATAACACATTGTATGTACCAGATTTAATATTGAATTTATTTTCAGTTGCAATTACTTTAGATAAAGGTTATGGTATGACAGCTGAAAGCAAGAACAAGGTTAATTTCACAAATCGGGATGGCTCTGTTGCAGCATATGCACTGAGGGATGGCAACCTCCTAAAGATGAAGTTCAGGTTAGTAGAAACACCTAAAGCTTTTGTTGGGGCTAGTGTCACATCTCTTCAAGATTGGCGTAAGATGCTTGCTCATAAGAATTATGAGCAAGTGAAGAAAATACTGGACTGTCGAGGAATAAAGTACACCGATGATGGAAATAATACTTGTGAAGACTGCATCAAGGGAAAACAGCATAAATTACCGTTTACCAGAAGTTCAACACAGACGAGCAGCCCACTGGAACTTTTACACGCAGATGTATGCGGTCCCATGGAAGAAAAATCCCTGGGAGGAGCACTGTACTATTTATTAATAAAAGATGATTACTCACACTACCGGGCAGCTTACTTTATCAAGGAGAAAACGCAGGTTTGTGAAAGCATGAAGCATTTTATAATGTCAGCTGAAAATGAAACTGGATGTACTGTGAAAAGATTACGCACTGATGGAGGAACAGAATTTCTGAAGCTGAAAGGATTTTTAAACGAAAGACAGGCATATTTAATAAGAGATCTAAGCATATTGATGTAAGATTCCACTATATTCATGAGTTGTATTGTAATGGGAAGTTTGTGGTTGAATATTGTCCAAGTGCTTTGCAAACAGCAGATGTGTTCACAAAACCATTGCATACAAACAAGTTTTTGGTACACAAGAATAAAATTGTAAAAGTTGTTTCTAATTAATTAGTGGAAGTCGGGATAGAGATGTTTGTTTGTAATTGTTTTTTGAGAGAAGTGCAGAGATATGTATTGTGATTAAAGTAGAGTAAAGTAAAGAGAGTTAGTAATGTGTATTAACTAAAACTAAAGTGTTTAATTTGAGAAATTAGGAGAGGGTGTGAGTCTATGGGAATTTTAGTTGTTTAAGAGATGGTAACCCTGTATCTGACACTTCTCGGCTATCCCGCCATTATATATTGTACGTGTGTGTTTTTCCTACAATAAAACGATTGTTACTGAGGATATCTATCTTTTCCTTGAATACCAGCTGGTCGTCCACTGCACACTCTGTGCCCTGCATCATCTACAACTGCAGGCGCACAAACCACAATACGCTAGTTTCTACTTAGATATATAAATTATCCAGGATTAAAAGTCACATGTCTACATCTTGAATAACCAAGCTAAGTAAGTTCTACGAGTATTTAACCCAGAATGAAATCCAAACTCTATCAAAGAGGCCATTTTATTTGATCCCTTACAAGATTCCCATAACGCGAGGAAAATAAGTATTCACAAAAAATATATGGCTTTATGGGTTATCTTTTACAATGATTATGGGCTTTCATATTATCCCAAAGCCGACCCTCTTTCTCGCCTTTAAAAAATGTTTATCGTAGTCCTCCGGTTTTCTTTATAAAGACCCGGTTATAGCCAGGTAGCCTCATCTATCACTTGTCGTTTGTGAATGGCGTCCGAGGATTTATCATCCGGTTATCCGGTGGGAAAGGGATATTCGAGTGTGTGGTTCTATTTGGAAGTGGCTGTTAAACGGTACTTCCTTGCTGGATGCTTAGGTAGACAATTTATTGCACTCAAAAAAAATATTACGTCCATAAATGGGCAGTGGGCCATAAGGCTGTGATATTATCATGATCATGCGTAGATGTTATTCGCTATCCTGAACTATTTATTTTAGTAAATAATTCCTTAATTTTTTGTTATGTTTTGTTACAGGTAAACGCACCAAAACCCATTTAATCTATTTCTGATGGCGCCCAAAGCTGGAAGAAGGTTCGAATTAAAATAAGAATACTTAGGTATCATCTAAAAATATTTTCATGTCCTAAAAAATGGGTGCGTGCTTGCTTATTTTAGTTAGCTATTTTCGGAGTCAAATTACGCACTTCATCGTATTTTTATTTAACCATCAGGCCCTCGACATGATGAGAATTTAAATTAAATTCAGAGGTCATTACCCTGAATAGGGGCTATAGGCATTAAAAGTTCGTTGCCAAGGGTCAGAGGTCTAAAATTAAGCAAATGTTACTACAAATTTCGTGATCCTGGTGCTATGGGGAGAATTTGTCCATTTAAGTCGGCTCCGTGTTTTGGCAACTACTTTACAGTACCTGTAATTTAGACCTTAAAGTTTGAAGGGCTGTTACAACTTAGTAAAGCAGGTAACATATTTCAACGACCTTCCATGATTAACTATGAAATATCACACTGTGATAAACGACAGAGCTTGCTTCAGCAAAGGTCCGAATCCTGGTTTTGAAGCATTTTTTTTATTAGTTAATAATATTTATTTAAAACTAACGGAAACAATATAAAACAACAAACTACCTAGCAGACAAACAGCTTAGGTAGTTAGCTAAGCAATGAACGCTTATTTTTCGCCGGAGCGAGTCTGGAATTCAGACGGAAATCTCATTAGTTGAAAACTAACTGTTCTCGTTTCGTATTGGATAAAACACATAGGTAAATGAGTAATACTGATAATACACGTCTGATTCGAACTGAATCGGATAATTCAAAAATAGACTTCAATATTTGTGAGAAGTGGTGAAAACGCCTTTAACTGGTAATTTTACGCTCTGCCTACTCTACTAGGGATAGAGGCGTGACTTTATTAATATGTATTGCGTAGAAAATGATAGAATATGCCAAAACTATAAACTTACAGCATGACCAAGAATGTTATGTGAATAGCGATGGTACAAGCGACTGAAATTTATATTGCACCAAATGCCCTGTGGCCAGACCGTAATTCGAGAGAATTTCCTTAAAGTAGCGGCTATCTCTGTAACGGATTGCCAGCTCATCAAACTTTGTTGATTGATGTGCCAACAAAACCACTTCTTGGTTATTAAGAAGAACTCTTCCTTTCCATAAAATAGGGGTAATATTTTTCCGATACCATCGCTATAGAAACCCACAAATTGTGCGATAGCCAAAGATTTTATCTGCGATAAAAAATTTTGGCTACTGATAAATTTTCGGACTTTAAATTTTCGTCTGGCAATCATGGGAGAGAAGCAAGTGAATTCCATTTTGCTGAAGCCTAGTGTTTTATTAAACCTCTGACCAAAGTGAATAGTCAGGTGTAGAGCTTGACATATTTTTATTGATACTAATTATATACATTACTTATTATATTATGATGATAACCGCCTGTTACCTCTATTGGAATACAAAACCTGCGTTGCGTTGTAACTATTACAATACCTTAGAGATCCGTTTTACAAATATCCAACTCATGTTCTTCCACCCATATTTTCTGTTATAGACCCATACGAGTAAATATATCGGGATATTATTGTATCCGACACAGGTTCATATTAAGCGTGGGCTTTACAGCAGAATCTCCGGTAACAATACCTTCCAGGGATAATCACACTGAACCCCCACATATCCATTTTGTTGATATTCACAATGGGATCTATGTGTGCAAAAGCAATAACTACTTTGTCTGGAGATGAAACCTTTGCATATGTTGTATTGATTAAAATCCGCTCTAGTTGCTTCAGAAATGTGTAATATCTTTACAATAGAGGAAAATGTTTTTCATGTGTAGTTTTCGCTTCAGCCACTCTGGATTGAAAATAGCAACAAAAAATGTATTTTAAGAAACTGTAAAAAAAAAAAGTTGTGACGAAAATCGTTTGTGATTTACGCCAGAAAAGAGAAGATAGATCTCGTAGTCATAAGCAAAATGAAACGGTTGCGACTATGACGGAGTCAGGTTAGAGCTTTTTCTTATTTGCGGATGTTTTTAAAAGTATTCCCTTGAAACAATGGACCTATGAAAAAAGGTTAATTGCCATTTTTTAGCTTACGTACCTATACATCAAGTAGAAATGCTGTAGAAGTCACCAAAAGGGATTCTAGAGTTAAAGCGAATTTGTAATTTAGGCGATGGGCTGACAACTTGTTACTATAGCGATAAACTAAATTGCCTTCAATATTTGTCAGACGTGGCAAAAACGCCTTTTACTAGGCGTTTTATGCTCTGCCTGCCCCGTAAGGGAAAAAGGCGTGACTTTTTTGTATGTATGGGTGTAACTAACAAAGTCAGCAACAATCAAAAGAACTGACAGCAGAAGTTCGAGTGTTGGCCCAACGTTGGCGCATGCTTGTCGTAGCTGGCAGAGTGCTGGCCCATTTCCTGCCAGCGATTGCTTTGATCCGTGCAATTACACATGGAATAGACGTGTTAGAATATTTTGGGTAAGCATTTGTAGTTCGACTTTTTTAAAAGAAATGAAATCACAAGTCTGAGTGTTGGCCCAACGTTGGCGCACGCTTGACGTAGCTGGCAGAGTGCTGGCCCATTTCCTGCCAGCGATTGCTTGATCTGTGCAATTACATAGGGAATAGACGGGTTAGATTGTTTCAGGTTAGCATTTTTGTAGTTCGACTTTTCGATTTGCTTGGGCTTTTACAAACCTGCCTGAGAATTGATAGAGAATTTCTCTTGCTGAACAGTCTCTCAGCGTCAATCAGACTCTCAACATGAGAGTCTGCGAAATTATTGGCACGTAAAAAAAACCGCAGGACTTCCCATAAGTTTCTTATGCACATGCATATAAAAATAATATCGTCGTACGACTCGAAACCCTTTAGAAAAGAAAAAGATACAAGATTCTCGTAGCTCTGAACTTTTCTTGCATAATTTTGAGCCTTATTGGTTCTAAAGGGACTTGCAGGTGTCCCTCGCACCAGAAGTGTTAAATGTAGCGCCTTGCCAAATTAGGTTAGGTAACAGACTGTAGTCAGCTGCATTGTCTTAGAACGTAGCCATTTTGGTTAGCTAACAAGCATGTCGCCGTATATTTCCTGAGGAAGGTAGCAAAGTGCACCTAGGAGAGTGTCTTTGTAGTTTAGTCTTACGTGGAGGAAGATACTTTACCTGAATTTTGTTTAAGACTCTTGCATTTTGTTTAAATAAGTATAAAAAAATATTATAATACTTTTGAGAATAACTCGATTTTTAAAGTAGTGTAGGTAAGGTAATTTAAGCTAAAAATATCTTATTTTGTTTAAAACAGTTATCCCAATTTTTCCATTATCTTATCAATTCCCATCAGTAATTTAATTCGGGACTCGTAAACAATGCAAACGACCCACTCATTCGTATTTTATTTGTGTCCATTACGACCGAAACAAGCGGTCTGAGCCTTGGGCTCTCTATCCGGTGGTAATGGGTTCGATTTCCACGAGAGGACCCAAAGTTAATAATATTACCTATTTATCACTTTGCGATTTTTTTTTCCAATTTGCCTGCAGCAATGCAACCTGAATCTCCTAACCTAATTAATTGAATTGTCAGAGAACCCAAAAAACTGCTTGTTTCGGAGGGCACGTTTTAAGACCGTACCGGTTTGATCTCGGTCGCTATTTATGAATAAGAGCTGAAAAGCAGTGTTGCTCTTTTTGAGCAATCATACACTGAGCTTTGACCCTCTCCATCATAGTTTTAATCTCCATATGTTTTGTTTGTTACTTTGATACTACCTTTCATTTTGTTACATGTGTGTTGTTTTCTATGTAATAAACTATTGGGATACTACGCTTTCGGAAAACCTGTAAGTAAATTCATTTTCAATGTAGGTATTCAAGTAGATAAAATAATGTATAAAACTGTACATATCTAGGCATTAAAGTACTCGTGATTCTTTATTTAGCAGCTTCATAAACTACTATTATAGTTAATTTTCGCCAATATTTTCATAGGGAAGTATAGCATCCCGAAAATTGAAATGGGTTGGCCAGTCAAAGAAATTGCACCACTTTAACAACTTTAAAACAGAAGTTCTTCAAGGAAATGATTTTTATTTAACTTCAAAATTACCACGTAAGTCTGACAATTCGTACTATTTTTGGACTTTCCTATTTTTCAATTTGGAATTGTTGCTTTTGTCCATGCAACGTCAAATGCCCCACTAATATAAATTAAATCATAAACGAAAGTTACTTATTTACCGAACACGAACCACATCATAGTTCTGTTCCTCGCAGTGTCATTGCAAGCTAGTTAAATACAATGGAAATAGATTGATGTCCATGCAGTATTTCACGTCCAGCTTCATCACCGGAGGAATAACGTTCTAAATGCATTTACCGGTATATTCGTAAATCATGACGGGATACGTGTAATTGCTTCGTCTCTCGCTATTGTGGCCTTTGATTACATTTTAATTGCTTCCCTCCCACTAATTTGTTTGGCGACTATTTTGCTCCTTTGTATACGATTTATTTCTTCGTTAGGAAATGGCAAAGAAAAATTGATTAAAACTAGAAACTAGTAATATTATTTAAACTTCTGTGCTTTGTATGATTGTATGTTACTTTAGTCTTTAAATTAAATTGAAGTAATTGATTTAAATTAAAATGAAGTGTATAAAATATGCAAACTGCATTGCATGTCGTACCCTTTGCACGCTTCCACAAAACGCATTAGTAGAAAAAATACATCTCTAATCACTTAAAAAACTAGTAATATTTTTTGTATCTCTGTGCTTTGTATAATTGTATGTTACTTCAGTTTTTATATTAAATTGCGATGTGTATAAAATATGCAAAGTGCATTACATGTCGTTTCCCCTTTGCACGCTTCCACAAAACGCTGCTAAACAAAGCGAGGAAATAAAAGCGGCAAAACCACAAGTGCACTTACCGTGTTTTTCACAGATTCGTAACCTCGTAGTCCTTGTCTACGGCGTAGCACTGCCGTAGCGGGTCCGCGGTATGAATAAAACAAATCGTAGTAAGTTGGCTACATACAGTTAACTAGATACGGTACAATTTTGTACGCGTAGTTTTAAAGGTGAATGTACGGTATGTTCTTGTACGTTTTTTTTTTTCGCTGTGCTGAATGGTATCTATTATCTAAGTTTTGGTTTTGAACAAAACTACGTATAAACATAACATAAAACTATGCAGTTGACCATAAAAAACGCTTTGATTTAATTCAATCTTACTCCAAGACCAATGTTGATGTTGTGGACATACTCGTAACATAGGTACTACTTTTCATTGCACATTTCAACCTTGTATCATAGAATAGACCATGTTAATATGCATGCATGTGTTACAAACTTTTGCGTAGTACCCAAAATAGCTTCCATCCAGCCTGGAATTAGGCAGTCTGCGAAGTTTCAATCCTAAACTGTCAGCAACCACCGCATGTACTTTGGTCTGCGGCTTGTTACTACCATTAAGAGTTTCCAAATTTGTTTTCATTGCGAATGTATTATGTTATGTGAGTGAGCTTTAAAATGTAAAATACTAAATGGAATAAAATTCCTCACTTGTAGTTCTTTTATTACTGTCTCGTTGATTTAAAGAAAGTTTTCTATAACAATGATCACTGAATTAAATTTATTTTTAGGAAATAATAATGCTGTTCTAGTTAGGTGGCGATTTGTGAGATTCAGTTTTCATCAAATATTTCGCAGAAAGATTATGTATTTAGCCACAGGTAAGGGACAGCTTCACGCAAAATGATGCTGGTTTCACGGGGTCGGCTACCTAATATAGGGGATTGAACGAGGGCACCGGTTTTTACACAGAGCGACTGTCATCATCTGACCTCCGCAACCCAGAAGGGAAACCAGACCCAATCCTGGATTAGGTTACACACAACCTTTGAATTCCTTTGTAGGTGTGTGCAGGTTTCCTCACGATGTTTTCCTTCATCGTAAAAGCGCCGAATAAACTAATTCAAAAACCGAAAAACACATTGGTACGTGGTGGGATTCGAACCACGACCTCCTGCACAGAAGGCCCCGGCCGTATCCACTACACCATCTGGGCTTACAACGCAACTGGCAACGATACTGAACAACTTTAAGAAAATTTTTTTAGGGAAATAAATTACTTCCCCATACAAAATGACCACCTCGATCAGACAATTTGTATGGGAAAGCCAAAATTTGTTTTTGTTTCCTGAGAATTTCCTGGTGTAAGTTGTTCAGTTTCGTTCACCCACCCGAATCAGTTTGCGGGAAGCTATCCTTTTAACTTTTTTTTTAGCACTAAACCATCGAAATGCTCAGTTTACAAACATATTTACCTGAACTATTTGCACCTATTGTTCCGTGTGTAGCACTCCACCGTGGCTCCACCGCTATTATGAGGTTTGCATTCCGTCAGGGCGAGAGCTCCCGATGAATTTACATATTGCATTCCATCCTCACACGCGGAATCTGGTTGACTACTAATGTTGTGCATTAAAATATCTACCTGCGAAAGTTTTTAAGGTTCCGTACCCAAAGGTTGAAAAACGGGACCCTATTACTGAGAATTCGCTGTCTGTCTGTCTGTCACCAGGATGTATCTCATGAACCGTGATATTTATGTCACGTTTCTGTTTTGCAGATACTTATGTAGAGTGCGATACTTAAAAGCACGACAACAATAGGTCGATCAACGATAGAGCGATTCACTATACACTAAAATTAACATAAAAGACAGCTAAAGGACGTAAAACTGAATATTATTTTACTTACTTCAACCACAAACAATCGGCTTAAAATAAAAATAAACTGCTTATTATAAATGTACGTATATGTATATGTATACCGCAGTAAATACTTAGGTACATGAACATACAAGATGAAAAAGTTTTAAATAGATGAGTATATCGTTAATGTTATTCTGCAAAACATCAAATACTTACTTCCCTCAATTACGGTATTCCTACGAAAGAACAGAAAATAAGCTCAGCAATATTACCTTTTCTGCCAGAAGTCAGAAGCCATGAAGCAATTTATTGAACATCCAACAAAGGGTAAGTCGCTTTTGCCACCACCATTCTTGCAGAAAATAGCTTATGTAATATTTGCCTAAGAGCTTTTGACCTATAAAGAGCATGATTATGCTAAAAATATAGTGTCTGTCTAGTCTAGGATTTTAAACCTAAAATATTAGATGGAGTCTTTCTTTGTACTCCACCAAATTTATTACTGTTACGTCTTGTCTCGTGTTTCAATTATTTATACTTGGATAAGCTTCAGAATACGAGAGGAAAATAAATAAAATAAAATAAATTATATTAATTTCAGAAAAAGTTCCAGAGCTCTATGTATTTTCAAAGTCAGTGTTCATTTCCGCCTTTTTCTATAATTATTTAAATTATCTTTATTTCAAGGGTACGCAGAGCTTCGACAAGCTTTGAGGGTATTTAATTTATGCATGGGGCTCTTTAATGAATTATTTTCAGTCCATTGCGTAAATTTTAAGAAAGAGAAGTCTATGATTTTGATTCTATGTTATAAGTCCAGCATGGCAATAAGTAATGAATGAACAACACAGCTTATTCAACGTACCCCTCTAAAATTTCCTAGGATCACCATCACAGGGGGCTCCCGACCTACCTAACTTTACTTTTTTCATTAAAGTCGGTGGTAACCTCCTCTTTCCCGGAACGTTGTAAATGCTTTTACTCGACAGAAGTTGAGACTTTACGGGAACACTGTTCCCTTTTTGTTAGTAATTTTGTTAGCATCTTGTTGCGTTAGTGGAATTTAATCTCAACTTTATATTGTGGTCATATTAAGTCAAGTATGTAGGTATGAGACAAGATGCTGAGCGAGACATACAAAGTTAACGCGTCTTGGCATTTTGGCAAATAATATCAAATTATACCGGGTCTAAAGGAAAGCGTACCGCAAACTGATAGGGGTTGTTCTGCTCAGTCAATGAAACTGAACAACTTTGACCAGGAAATTCTTTCAGGAAATGAAAAATATAAGGGGTTAGCCATATCCCATACAAATTGTCTGCTATAGGTGGTAATTATGTATGGAAATATATGGTATTTTTTCATTTCCTGAAAGAATTTCCTGATGAAAATTGCTCAGTTTCGCTGACTGAGCAACCCCTATTAGTTTCTAGTACACTCTCCCTTGCACCCGGTATTCTCTACGTTTGGTTGAATTTCTTATTTTATTTCGACCTGATGTTCCTTAGTGAAAGTTGTTCATGTTCATGGGTAATTCACACATGTTCACTGATGCGATAAGTATAACCCTGTGCGTTTACACTATAGTATTCAATAGATCCTATTAAATGCTTCTGAGGAACGAAGATGTATGGACAGATCGGATTCGTAAATTCAAATCGATACTGACTGTAACACTATAGGACTGAATAGGACTGGCATTCAGGCCTGCGTTTCCACCCGAGGCTAATAAGGTATTTTCCTGGCCTATAGTAGCTTCTGCGTACAGTCAGTTCTTACTTAGCTCTTGTATTTAGATTTCCGAAATCTGTATCATCCCTTCGTTCTTAAGCAGCATCTTAATAGGTTTCTTCGTATACAACGTGTAACGCAAAGGGTATATTATGCATCGTGAAATGTGTGAATTTACCCATGAAACTGAACAACTTTCCCTAAGGAACATAGGTCGAAATAATAATAGTCCTCCCACCGATTTTCGGTGATGGCGGCCAATCTCTCAGAGATAGGCCAACTGCGCGGGACTAGTTTTTAGTGCCCAAGTGTTTGCGCAATACACAAGTGCACTCTCCATCCCTTCAATCTCTTATTCTGATGGGACAGATTGACTGACACGACCAGAGAGAAATCAGGCGCAGGACCGACTATTTACATGCCCATCCGACAGCATGGATCATCTTACTTTTCGGACAATCAGGTGATCAGCCTGCAATGTCCTAACCAAACTAGAAACAACAACACAAAGTCATTGTCCCCCGCCGGGAATCGAACCCGGGACCTAGACCACAGAGGCAGTTAATAAGTTAATAGGTCGAAATATATATATGAAAATAAAATTTGACTTCCCATACTAAATATCTCAGCTATCAGCTGATTCATTTTGTATGGAAAGTATTTTTTTTTTTTCGTTTTTCGACCTTTGTTCCTTCGGGAAAGTTGTTCAGTTTCATGGGTAAATTCACACCTTTCTCGATGCCCTTTCTGTTACACGTTGTAGAAATTCACATCTGAAGGAATTTTAAAATAAGAACACTTGTGTAAAACTTACGCTCGTGTTGTAACAGTCCTATCATAATATGAAAGACAACCAATATTAAACCACTTCTCAAGAACTAAGGCTCGTATTTATAAAGCAATCTCAAGATGGAGAGCAATATTAAGTATGGATTTGACAGGTCGTTTTGTACTGAAATGACATTTCTGATACGAACTCAAACACGCTGTCACTCTTGAGAGCTGATTATAAATACGGGCCTAAGTACTATTAGCAATAAGACTTGCAAACTTACAAACGAGGTAGAACGTGTGGTGTCTTTGCTGTTAGAGAATACGGAATGAAACTTCTGAAGGCAATATCCATTTTAGTTTCTGGAAAACGATATTAGTTTACAGAATAATGTAACACATAGCGTAATATGTGTATAGATTTAGAGAAGAGTAGATACCGCATGATCATGAGATAAATGTAAATTATACATGTATTTTTTGTTTGTCTACGAGGACGTCACGACCATTTCGGCGGTCTATAAAACCATTGCTGCGTAACCATTTACGTTTTACAACAGACTCTTTATACGAAATTAGTTTCAGCTATTTAATGACTTCAGATTTTATTTTAACCCTGTACCTATACATCAACAAATTGCCCTGTATTTTTTTATTAACTGAATAATCATTATTTCGTGCAAATATTGGCACAAACGTGACCAGTGAGTCTGTTTCAAGTTAGCGCGAGCACGCTTGGATTGTGTCAGTGGTTTCCGTTGCGGTATCTAGCTAGATTACTTTATATCTGAGGCAATACGCGTGTTATATACGGAAGCGAGATATGCATTAAAGCACTTTAATTTATCGTTACATCATTCTACAAACCTTAATTGCTTCTCACACTTGAACAGAACAGTGAAGAGCAAAGTAATTACTTATTCTCGTATGTGTCTTCTGATGTTCGCTAAAACAGATTTCGTAGTTCGTAACCAAAATCATTTTACACAGAATGTTCTATTAATAATGTGCTTTTAATTTTGAAGCGACGACATTGATAAAAATATTATTTCTAAGTATTTAAACTGATGTAGTTTATAGAACATTGAACGATATTGGAAATGTAGTGGAATTTTTTTTGCATATAGTTGTTTGCTTGTCAGTAGAATTGTAGGATATAAAATATATTTCGGTTGCTTTTACATTAAAATAATTAAATCAAGGAGTAAAACCGGTCCTTGTAGAGGCAAAATTGGGGTAATATAGTTATGTACTTGCTGCCTTACAGTTTATCCCAGTTCGATTCGCAAATACCTACTCGGAAATCATTTATTATGATAGGTATGGGATAATCAGACAATTTGTATATGGGGAATTTCTTACCTGAATAAATTTCCTGGTGGAAGTTGTTCAGTTTCGTTGATATTGATCAATACTTATCAGTTTGCGTTAATCTGTCACCCTTATGCCCTTACACCCTTTATGCTACAATTGGCTACTTTCCAACTAGTCAAATCAGCAACTTTTTATGAAATGTCAAAAACGCTTTTTTGTATGAAAATAGTAAATTATGACGTCACATTTTAGTAAATATTGACTAATCAAATCAATAACTTATATACTTTTAATTCGATTATTAAAATCTAAATGTGCATTTTTTTTAATGATGAATGAAATCCACAATATTTTTAGCCATTAGTTTTAAGTATAAACGTTTTGAATTTTTTAAGCTACCCAGTCAAGTACCCAATTGTATACACAGCACATTCCTTAACACTATAGGATTCCCTGAAAACCACATACCTACTATTGTGGTTGCGTAATGTACGGTGGTAATGCCATTACAACATGGTAAATCTTATTCAAGACATCAGCCGTAATTTGCCTTTTATTATGGACTATGTTTACATGTGCCTACGTCTCTTAGGTATGTCCATTATATTTTCTGTGTTGTTATTTCTTACTCTATATCTAATTCTGTGCAAATATGGTGTACCTAAGGTTAGTAATACAACGTACTTATACTGTTTTGTTCGCCGTATCCCGTACAGAGAAGCATTTATGTACCTTTCTCGAAGTATAATCCATGCCACATCAGGTAGAGTCTTATCTTATCTTATGTAGCCATTATGTGTCCCACTGCTGGGCAAAGGCCTCTCTCCGTTCCCTCCATGACTCCCTATCTTGTGCTTCCTCCGGCCATGCCTTACTAAAGGCGTCCAGCTCGTCTCGCCATCGTCGTCTCGGTCTGCCGCGTAGTCTTCTGTCGGTCGGTGGCTTCCACTGTGTGGTGGTCTTTGCCCACAATTCATCCGGCATGCGGCAGACGTGGCCGGCCCAATCAAACTTCAGCTTAGCCGTGGCATGTGTCACATCAGCTATTTGGGTTTTTGAGCGCAGTACAGTGTTCCGGACCCTGTCGATCCGTTTCAGGCCCAACATACTGCGCTCCATGGCTCTCTGGCAAACCGCGAGTCTGGACCTTTGAGCTTCCGTCAAAGACCAAGTCTGGGCTCCGTAGGTGAGCACTGGGAGAATGCATACGTCCACGAGTTTACGCTTTAGAGACATAGGTAGGTCGCCTTTCATATGCTCCTTCATCGACCAATAGCTCTTCCAGGCATTTTAGCAGGGCAGGTAGAGTCTATCTTAGTAATATTTTCTGTTCTGTACCTTTTTACTCTATGACCCCCTGGAACGTGTTGAGGCCACTAACTGCACACCCATTACGGTTGCGAAGCGCGAGTAATGTATGATTACATGTAGTGCTAGTGATCCTTCACTGCAACGTCTATATTCCCTTTCATACCATGCCACACCCAGCAGGGTATCTTAAGACAGTAGTCTATCATACTAAATTTTCTGTTCCGCACCTCTTTACTTTATGGCTTCCTGGAACGTGTTAAGGCTACACCACAGCCATTGCGGTTGCGTAGTGCGAGTAATGTACGGTTAGGTACATGTGGTAAGCCTACACGGGAACGTCTATACCACATCAGCTAGAGTCTATCATAGTAATATTTTCTGTTCTGTACTTGTCTACTCTATGACTCCCTGGAACGTGTAAAGGCCACACCACACCCATTGCGGTTGCGTAGTGCGAGTAATGTAAGCTTACATTACATAATTATAGTGAACCTACACTGGAACTGGAACGTCTATATTCCGTTTAGCACCATGCCACATCAAGTAGGTAGAGTATACTCGATGGTCTATCGTAGTATATTTTCTGTTCTGTAAAGTTTACTCTTTGACTCCCTGGAACGTGTAAAGGCCACACCACACCCATTGCGGTTGCGTAGCGCGAGTAATGTATGATTACATGTAGTGTAGCTTTCACTGGAACGTCTTTATTCCCTTTCATACCATGTCACATCCAGCATATCTTAAGACAGTGGTCTATCATACTATATTTTCTGTTCTGTACCTGTATACTCTATGACTCCCTGGAACATGTTAAGGCCACACCACACCACACCCATTGCGGTTGCGTAGTGCGAGTAATGTGCGGTGCGACCGCTATTATTTGCAGCCGCTAGTGTCGATGGCGGGATTAATTACAACCGCTCAAATATGTTATTTCGGGGACATTGGGTTAATAAAACGACACTGAGGTTATTAAAAACATGGTGCTGCTGGGCCCGTTTAATTATACGCGCGGTTGGTAATTACAGACCTCACGATGTTTGCTGAAACATATTAATTTCACACGAGAAACCTTGCATGTTCGAGAAGCTTTTTCTTCCCGGGAATGTTTAGTCAGTGAAGGGCAATTTGGGCATAGAGCTGACATAACCTTCAAAACTTGTCAAACGTAGGTTGTACCTACTTGTACCCCGTAGAGTAAGACTGTATTGTTGATTTGCTTTATTTAGTTACTTACCTAGCTTTTTATTTTAAAAATAAACATTACACAAGCCAGTGATTCTTAATAAAATTTCGTGAAAACCACCAATGAGTAAGAGCGAAAATTATAATGTCTGAAATTGTCCCTGTTAAGAATAACAGTGAACGCTAAGCTAAACATGAGCCGGAATTACTGATATACGCGTGTTCAGATCTGTCAAACGCTTACGTGAACTCAAGATGTATTGCAGCAGATAGTTGAACTATGTCGATGACATCACACATGACGTGTACCCACTAGGAATGTACAAGGTACAAGATACGATGGTGTGCTGAAAGCTAAGTGAGGTTCTTAGTCAACAAAACTGAGCAACTAGTGATTAAAGTAATAAAAAAACTCGCACACGCAAAATTAACCCACCGATTAGACAATATTCGTAGAAAAGCCAACTTTTTAGATCACATATCACAGAATTTCTTCGTGGAAATTGTTCAGTGAACCCTGTCTAACAATGCCCTGTGTAATGTTAACAGAGGTGCTGAAATAACTAAAGGTTTTGATACACTGTTCCTTATTATATCTGTGGCACTAGGTGACGTGGAATGCATTCCTAGTAGAATTGTGGATTAGGTGGTGACAGAATTCCCTAGTGGAATATTAGCGGTACGGTTGGGATGCGGTTACTATACATATTAGTGTGTGGGTGTTCGTAGCTCGTGGATTAATTACGGAGATACCTATTTGTGGGTGCGTGTCGTGGTATTTTAGGACGCTTCCTCTTATTGCCTTTCAAGATCGTACTATAGTTTTTTGATATGCTTACAATTTGAATTCAATACCTATAAACACAAAAAAATGGTTTTGTTTTAGTTACATTAATTAAAAATAATAATAATTTTTAGAGGATCAGAAAAGTTTAGGATATTTTTGAGTACCTAATTTTCCCTAACAAGACTTGCTTGGATAGGATAAAGCAGGCTACGTCAGGGAGCACTGAAAATGGCATAACATACAAATTCATCGAATAAAATAAGCAAAGTTGAAAGACTACTAATGCTAAAATTGATTCGTTCGAGCAACCAAAGTCTATCCTTATTATGCAAAATATCGTCTTTACTCTCTAATTTCAATAGGACGCCGTGGTCCGACACGATCAAAGAGCTATTAGATGCAGCTTAAGCAATTTACATAGTGATTCAACCAATAGCTTGAATCGTCTTTCTCCTCGTGATGAACGCTTAAAATCTTGTTCAGAATAATATTGTTTTTATTATAAATTTCGCCACCATCAATCATAATTTTAAATTCTCTCCCATTGCGATCATGTTCTTCATACAATGCAAGGTTTCAGTTTTGTCTTTTTTTTACAACCAAATTATTTTCATTATGCACATGCACTTAAATACTTATCAATTCATTAACGCAATATCTGTTTTCTCATCAATTTTCGTGATATTTGTATTTACATTGTATTTCCTCAAAAACTCATTAAAACAGTAGTTAAAACTTTTATTATCTAGCACAAAAAAGTAACTTTATCTTTCCAGATATTAATTCACTGTCCATTTTTCAGTTATACTCGTTCTAATGGCCAAAGTTTCTTTTAGCTTGCGTTTAATCTAGAACTTTCCGACAAAAATCTGGCGAAAGCCTTTCCGGAATTAACCCGTCGGAAAGTTCGGTGAATTTACCAGATAGTTTTCAATGAACGGTATTTTAATTTATTTTGTTTTTAACAATAAAGATCAAATTTAACCAGTTGTTTTTCTTCCCGGTAATACTTTAAACTTTAATTTAAATGTTTAGGTCAATATGTAATTTAATTGCAATAAATTTAAGGTGCGCTGACACAAAAGAGTGAAATGCGTTGGGAGCTGCGCCAGCGACTTCTCAAATCAGTGTGCGCTGACTACCATCTGACCTCTGCAACCCAGAAGAGAAACCAGACCCAATCGAAAGGAGGCCAGAACCAGACCCATTCCCTGCAATGACGAAAGCGGACTTCATTTCCCAATAATCAATAACGATTTTCGAATCAAATGAATTTGGGTCTCATTGTTTCATATTTGCATTTCATTGAATATTATTTGCGGATATTTTGGGAGCGAGTTCACGGGTTCTTTTGTTTGTTAAAAAAACAGCTTTAAATGCATCGGTTATTTATGTTTAAATGTTTCAGTATATTTTGTTATTTATTATTCATCGTGCTCTGGTAGGAAGAGGAGCTAGCGAAATTACCGTCATGCGACTAAATCCTCCTTTTATCCTCCAATGGGTAATTTGATTTTCTGCTGGTAAATGCTATATTGAGGAAGGCTTATGTTCGTTTAGCAGGGAATTTTAGTTGCTATGATGATGATGAATGATTAGTGACAAATATTACTTTTTTGTCGCTTCTCCTATCATTTCGTTCGCATGAAGAAAAGTACCTAAAATTACAAACTTCTTCAACCGTTCTGCCAAATCAGTGCATATATGCCAAAAAAAACCTACCTGCAATTGAAAGTATAGTCAACCTTCCTCCTTTTTTCAAAGTCTGTTGAATATTAGGCAAGTAGGTCACGCCACAATAACAGTATTCGAAACATGTATCGGAAGCGCCAAGTTCAGAGGAATTATTTATATAAGCACTCGACTCGCCAGCGGGTGTCCGCAGCCTCTATTTGTCTTGTCGATTGTTTTATTTGTGAATCCGTGATTCTGGTCCGCACAATCCAAATTCTTAGCACTTATACTTAGCAACTTTTAATCTAGCGCTTTAAATATAATAAAAAATATAAAATCACTTTTATGTTCCTTATGGGGTATGCAGGGGAGCATCAAAGGGAACGTGTTTTACCAGGTCATGATGATTTTTATGGGCATTTTAGATATGATTCTGTTGATGCTGAAACGATAGCTTTGTGTAGCCAAAACAATGAATGCTCTTAGAAACGAACTAGGATTTTTATTTATTCGTAAATAAGTAACAAGGAAAAAATAAACAAAAAGACCTGTGTGTACAAACAGACAAAAGATAGTTTTACTTTGGAAAATCTTGAGCACTCGTTAATGGTGCCGGAATCTTGCTAGAATCTCCCATTAGTATGTTAATAGGATGCAAATGCTTTTAGACAATATCAGGCAATTAGTGTTACGCTTATCTGTACTGCAGACTTAAGCTAAGCACAGGTTTTTGAAGCTTATTTATACTTGTTATAAAATCAAGATGACGTGCGTTAATATTGACCAAATTTCTTTGACAACATGTTATAATAGAAAATACTCAACTAAATATTTTATACTACACCTATTCGGAAAGTATATTAGTTCTTACTTGAAAAAAGGGAATAAAGTACCTACGTAAATCCAAGCGAACGAATATGCGGGTGGCATAAATATATGGGATTTACTTTCTCCCATAGGGGATTAGATACCTAAGTATTACCTTAAATCTGGCATTTTTCTATAAGACTAGTATTTTTTACATGCCAAATACATACCAGACTTTTACTATGAGAACTTTGCTTACCTACAGCTTGGAAGTTTTAGTAAGATGCGCCATACATGCGGTAAGTATTTGTAAACCGAGTGATTTAAGAGTTTTCTTGGAATCTGAGTTTCTCTTGGAAGAGATGGAATATTTTCCAGCTTAGCTGTCATTTGGTGGTTTCGGTTGGTGGTTAAAGTTAAGTTTCATTGACACGACTTCAATAGTTTTAGTGAATGAGAAATTGAGTAAGTTTTAAACAACTCTTAGTTTTATTTAGGAAATCTTTACTAAAGCTGCTTATTTTTTGTTACAGGTAAGAATAAGAACACGCGTATTGGATAAATAGACAGTAAGTTAAAAACCATTTTTTGCACTATATTCGAAAAATATTACAGATATGCACGTAAAATCATATACTAAGCAAAATCCATACAAAGTATTACGTTTTGCTCCCATTCAGTTTTCTATTTCTAGGTTATTCAAATGTGAGCTTCAGCAAATCATCAGGTGTCAAATATATTTGAGCTCAAAATTCTGGCATTTTTGTCTGAAATCGTCGGAGCCTTTTCCCTTTGTGTTACTATGAGCCTGTGCATATCTGTTTAGTCACGACACGACGATGTGACGCGTCTATTTTTCGGCAGCACACTTATACAAAAATGGTTATGAAGACATATTGGTTTTTCATGGAACAGTGGAATTCACTAGCTTTTACGTCGTACTTAGTAATAAAATTACTTTGTTATTTTTTTTCTGTATAACATATTATTTAGCTTCGACAAACTCATCTTTATTCAAAGAGATAATGATTATTTTATTACTAAACATCTCTACATTTTTATCTTTATAAGTTGGCGCATAGAGAACTTTTGAAATACCTACCTTTTGAAGTACCAAATTAAAACAATTTGTTTTTATGGAAATATCAAATGACAATAGCATCTCTTAAATGCTGTAAAGTTAAACTCCGCAAACGGTCAGTAGTTATATCCAGTTATCGGTTTATTGGTGTCGCCGAACAGTGTTAACAAAGTTCTAACTAGCTTTGTGCCACAATAGTCATAAACTTCGTAGTGAACGTGTTAGCAAGGCAATGAGATTGTATTGTACCAACCACAAGAATATAAGAAACAGCAAAAGCTTCCTACAACCGCGATTAAGAACCCATTTTTGGCATGACTGTTGCGCCTTGCGTGCGTTTGGCCTTTAAAATGGTTTCTGCCACGCTCTCTTTAAAAATATTTTATCAGTATCTGTAATATAACATGTATTCTTTGTTAGACAGTCAGAAAATTTAGCCTGCCAAAAGCAAAATTATCTAAGAATTTTACCGTGTTAAAATTGTAGTACAGGGTATTATATATTCTGTGGTACAGGTTAGTTAGATACCTATGTCATGTAGGAGGTTATAAACTTTGTTGTTCCCCCAAAGAACAGACCATAACACATGGTATTCGAAACACAGAATCAAAGTCACATTGAAAATGAAAGAGATGTGAAACAAATAACTACGAATACCTACTTCAAAACGAGAAATACGTAGTCACAATGTGCTGATGAACTATTATTATAAAGCTCGTTTGCATATAAGCTACCCGAAGCCATTTTCTCGTTCCTAGATGCTTAATTTTCATAGAATATTATGTACCTATGGATGGATGGTATGAATAATATTTGAAATATTCTCAAATGTTTTTGTAAGAGTCCATCCTTGTAACAAGGTTAAGCAAATATTATTGTGGACTGCTTCAGGTCTAGTAGTCGTTGAATTCGAAGGTTGTGGGTTCGGCCTGTGTTGTCCTAAAACTGTGACCACAAAGTGATAAACTGATAATATATGTGCGTCTCTTCTCTAGTACCCTAGGTATGATGTAGGTCTTTAATGGATGGAACCAACTTCCTCCGCATCGAGAGCCTAAGGCTCGGATTCAGAGTCACAGTGTCACCTGTCGATTAATAGGGTTATCATCATCAGCTCTCATATACGTCCCCACTGAGGAGCACGAGCCTTCCTTGAATCGGGCGATCGGGCCTCTGTCGACCACGTAGGCCCAGTACGGATTGGTCGACTTCACACATAACCTTTGATTTTCTTCGTAGGTGTGTGGTGCAGGTTTTCTCGTCGTCCTCATTTTTCCTTCACCGTAAAAGCGCCGAATTAACACACATAGGTAATGAAATTCAGAAACCGAGAAACACATTGTATATTCGAACCACGACCTCCTGCACAGGAGGTAGCGGCCATAATGCACTACACTATCGGGCTTGTTAGGGTTATAGTATTCGTGAATTGAAAAGAAATTATACTTGTGTACTGTGCGGTTAGAATAACACTCGTTGTTTTAATCAATTTGTTTTATTCCACGTTTTGTAAAATAATTGCGGTTTCATGAAAAACATTAAAATATTATCTTTTCCCTTTCGAGTCCGTCAAATACAGCCCAAACCCTTATCAGGAAATATCCATCTCATTCGAATTAAACAACCTGGGGCATGTTTCATAAAAACCTACACTTTACAAGTTATCAGTAGAATTTTTATGTCCATTGCGTAGTATCTATCTGTCCTGGGTTCGATTCCCGGTGGGGCACAACGACTTTGTGCTTTTGTTTCTAGTTTGGTTAGGACATTTCAGGCTGATCACCTGTTTGTCCGAATAGTACGATGACCCATGCTGTCAGATGGGCATGTTAATAATCGGTCCTGCGCCTGATTGCTCTCTGGTCTTGTCATCAGTCTGTCCCATCAGCATAAGAGATTGAAGGGATAGAGAGTGCACTTGTCGTTGCGCAAATTCTCGGGAACTAAAAACTAGTCCCGCACAGATGGTCGATCCCAAGGAGATTGGACGCCGTTACCGGAAATCGGTTAGAAGTCCTATATATTTTCGGTATCATGACGGCTACGTTATTTTGCCATGGATGTCAAATAATTCTAGTAACTTATGGATTGTAGTTTTTTAAAACGTGCTCTTCCCCTGGTTTTTGTTCGGATACCTTCTGATCTCTATCGAAATAAGCTTGTCGATATACGCCTATGAAAGCGTATCGCGTAAGATGAGATTTCACCACTTGTGATAGGTTTCACGTTGACGATAAAAAAAGGTTGATGTCGATATAAAGTTGGAATAAACAAGTTTCGAAGCGTTTTTGTTTAAGAGGATTATCTGGTGCTCGTGAAAGTTTCGAAGTTGTCAGAATAAAAAACAAACTGTGATTCAGTATTGCCTCGTTAAGCTGGGAGTAGAATTTGGATAATGTTTGCGATACTTACCTACTATTATTTGTGAAAAGCTCATTCCTTTACTTTAATCAAAATACTACTTATTGCTAAGTAAGTATAGTTCGATCAACATATTGGTTCACTTGCGCGCGACGCTACTATAACTCCCATCGTCTTCATGGTTATCGCTATTTACTATACATAGTTTTTTTAGTTTTAATTTATTGCCAACTAAACAGATATCGTCGTCGTCCTGTAAGCTTTGAATCCAATTCACGACAACCTGAACTCTTGTATGCTTGAGTGGTTTTTACAGTTCGTATGGCCGTAAAGAGACTCAGCAGTTACACTGTCTTATTTTTCGCTCCCAGTCAAGCAAGCAAGATCATTTCAAAGTATTTACATAAAAAAAAACCATTGGAAATTCGTGTGTTTGTCTTCCCATCCAATCTGTGAAACCAAACAGACACTAAAAGAGTTAGACAAATGCACTACCCCTCGAGACCGTCCGGGACGTTGCTGGCTGCTGATTCAGGATTCGGGACCACAGAGTTGTAGTAACGTTCCGATTTTGTGGTGGTCCCGAATTTTTAGTTGGAACAAAATGTCCCGTTGGGAAGGTCCTATGTACGATAATGTGAGCACGTGCAACAGAGATGATCGTATCGGGATTAGTCTTAAATGAACTGTTGGAAACACGAAATCGATATCAAATTATTTGTTATCGCTATTTCAATACTCTACTTCTGTAGTTGGTATTATTGAAGGAGTATTAGGCTATAAAACTCGTACCCATGAACTAATAAGTTTTGTTTTTGTATTGGATGTACGACGAAAGCTTATCGAGTTTAATTTGCACCTAGAGCTGAAAGCTACGCCTAGAAAATGGTTGCTCTATCTGGACTCCAGATTCAACCTTTCTCAAGTTAAAAGCTGTTAATTGGAAATAAGGCCTATCATAATCAAACTGGATGTGTCCGACAGGTAACACGGGCTAGGGTTACTTTGAAAAGTCACTGACCCCTCGTCACATTTTAAGGAAGGTCTAAGGTCGAGCTTGCAGATAGGCTCATTTATCACCTACAGCTGACCTTTGCGGTTATCGGGGTCCTTCTATTGAACTATGAGATAGTTAAGATCTTTGAAATAACTTAGCTGGCACAGAAATTTAGTCAACAAGCGAAAAGTAAAAATAACAAAAATGTTATCAGGTAAAAAATCGGAGCACGGTGGAAAACATTTAGCACTGGGTAACTCCGACAAACCAGATAGGCAAATAAAAAGTTAAAACAAATATGGCGGATTTCACTCATTCAGATCTAGTCTATTGATTTCGAGCAATTTTGGAAGTTGGGAGAGTTGAATATATAAGTTTTCCACATCAGGCAGTTTAGTTTGGATTTTGATATATCTGAAATCAGTCTGAAAGGGTTGCTTTCATAAAGTTTAACTCTGGTTAATAATTACTTTGCTGATTCACATCCTTCTAAGTATCGGGTAATTACTTATTACTTTAGTCACGAACGTAACAAACTATAACTGAAATTATTATGTGGTGTATGAGACAACTTTCCGCAAAGATAGGGGTTGCTCAGAATACGTAAATGATCAATTTTCAGGAGGAAAATTCTTTCTGGATGAAAAAAAAAATTACTTCACCATAAGAATAATAGTCTGTTCAAAGTAGTAATTTTGTATGGAGAAATAAAAATAATTTCTTGAAAGAATTTCCTCGTGAAAGTAGATTTACTGACTGGGAACCCGGGAAACTGTCCCTTGCACCCTTTATAAAGTACTTCTTTGTAAAGTACTTTGTAAAGTACTTCTTTTCAATCGAATGCCCGGATGGTGTAGTGGATAGGGCCGCGGTCTTCTGTGCAGGATGTCGTGGTTCAATCCCACCACGTAGCAATGTGTTTTCGGTTTTCGAATTTCATATGTACGTTTATTCGGAGCTTTTACGGTGAAGGAAAACATCGTGAGGAAACCTGCACACACCTACGAAGAAATTCAAAGGTTGTGTGTAACCTAATCTAGGATTGGGTCTGGTTTCTCTTCTGGGTTGCGGAGGAAAGATTGGACGATTCTGCTGCCTGATAATCCTGTAATGCTTAAAGCTCTAGATAAAAATAAATACACAACACAATAAGAATCTTGAATCCTCATAAGCATAAGTGACGTAAACAGCGACCCATTAGCATTCTTCGTGCGGAAGAGAAAGGCTAATCCCACACGATTGTTCCTTAAAAGCCTCTCGGCGTAGTCAATTGTCGTTGCTTCGCTCGGCTTCGCTTCGCTTCTCTTGCCTTCGTCTGCTTCCGACAGCTTCACAGTCGGTGACGAGCGGGATTTGTCTTGATTTTGCATTTGTATTTGACGTTGTGACTTGGGCGGTTAGAATCAAGAGCGAAGTTAATATTTAGACTGTGTATTATTATATGGTTCTATATAAACGACGCAGAGATATTTGAGAATTCAACCCTATGGTCCTAAATAAATCCGTCTTGAGCTCATGTAACATTATTATTTAAAGAGAAAAAATACCTTCTATTTGCAGAGGTGCAAAATAGGCTATAGACATAATTCCGTGCCGGTGTCTCAACAGATTCGGCTATCTTCTGTCTCAAAAACACAGTGAAATATTACACGAATAGGGAAACTAACGTTTATGCCTGTTTCCTGGATCTCAGTCGTGCTTTTGACCTCGTAAATTATGATTTGCTATGGTCAAAACGTAAGGCGGCTGGGGTCCGGAATGACATCTTGAATCTTTTGAGGCACTGTAATGGAAACCAAACGAATACTGTTAGATGGGGCGACACACAGTCTAGCGTTTATAGGTTAGACTGTGGTGTACGTCAAGGTGGTCTTACGTCTCCGGACCTATGACTGTAAATTTTACTTCCTTCTCAACTTTGAGTTGAAACCATCAAACCATCTCAAGTTTGTGTTGTAAATAATTTCGAAGAAGCTTATCGCATTCAAAGTTAGCTCCAAAACTGGCCTAAGATAATTATTTAGTCCGCCAAATCTTTATGAGAAAAATAAACTTGGACCCTTTACAGCTGGCGGTATTATGAATTCAACTAATTGACGATGGACGATAAAACAGAAGCAATCAAGCTGAGAAAGGGCATTTATTCTGTTTATAAAATAAAGAGTCAATCATGGAAAAAGTGATTTAAGCAAACTTATTAAATAGTTTGAAGCCCGATCGCCCTAATTAAGCATAGGCTTGTGCCCGTCATTATAAATAAGCTGATGTCGATGAAAATTTAATCAATAAATTCCGGACGGTACCTGCCTACATTTTCAATGTTTTCGCTAAAATTTGTCTAATAATCTACAAATTATAATAGGTATTTTCATTACCGTTGGCAATCATGATACCTATCTCATTTGATGGAAAATGAAGATGCGGACTATGATGGAGTATACTCATGTGACATGTCTAGATTAATACTATATTCGCTCTGAAAAGGTCCAGGTTACATTCGTACAACCAAAAAGCATGTAAAAATTTGCAAAAAATGCAAAATTCTAGCTAAATTCTGTAAAATAAACAGAATTTTCTAATTTGTTCATATGTATTCTGTTGCATGATTCATGAGACCGTGTTTTCCCGATATCGACTTTAAAATAGATTTCAGAATATGTTGTGGGCCCGGTGTGGAACTCTGATGGAATAGATACACATCTTAAATCAACATTTTGGTAGTTCAAGTTTGGTTTTTTTGGGGTAGCTTCATTCCTCTATTAGACGTATTACTCAAAGAGACGACGAAGAAACATAAACTGTTTATTTTTATTTTAGTCTCATGTCAACGACTCGAGAATTCGTCTTTATTTTAGTATAAGCTCGAGGCGGTTCATTTTAGCCAAAATTATAGCCATTTTAGTTAAAAGACCTCAAAAATCTCGTTTCTTCATTACTAGCCGCAGCCACACGTGTTCAAACCCAGTTTTTTTTTTGTTTTCATTTCCTATGTGCAATCTGCCAGTGAATGGAAACAAAAAGAACCAAAACATCATTATGATCCGGATACCGGTATCAATTACGCCATGTCTAACTGGTCCCCGAAACAATGCCATTATCGTGATTCGTGCCCAGCTTATCCTTTGTGGGAATACACATACAAATCCAAATGGAAAAGTCAGCGATCCTCCAGCCCCGACCCTGGGCTGCCCATCAGACCGGATATTTAATTTCACCACTGTTAGAGTTCCTTACCGAAAGGGCGCCAAGAGAACCCCATCACCGCTCATCTGTCTATCTGTCAGCGGGCTGTATCTCATGAACCGTACATGTTCAGTGTGTCAGTGGGTTTCTGTTTATATCTACTAGTTATATCAAAAAATTATACACGTTTTTAAATTAAAAGGGATGAAAAAGTACATACAGTAGTATTAATATTGTATTGTACGGAACTTTTCCTGCGTTAGTCCGATTTCTATTTGGCCGGATTTTTCCCCCGTTCGATACAGTAGGTACCCGTAACGATATGATTTGTTGTTGAATATATTTTCGATACATTCAAGTTCACACTCGTGTAAACCCATTTATCAGAATATTAGTGCTGTCGTATCCAGTTGACTGTGAGAATAACTGTTTATTCGCTCTTGAATAGGAATGTCTCTTCCACACAAAAATTGTAGGTAAATAAATGGTTTGTTTAACATTCAGGCATAAATTCTTCCATTACCTATAGATAATGGACCTACTTAAAATGTATGAAAAAATTGTGTGAACTTGTGAAGCTATCTACCTCCGAAACGTAGGTCGTAACTATTATGATAAAAAACCGGTCAAGTGCAAGTCGGACTCGCTCACCGAGGCTTCCGTACCAACTTGGGGGTATTTAAAGCGAATATAAAACCCTCCCTTAAGCACCCAGACTTTTTTTACCCAAAAATATAAACTGGACTAAAGGACAAACTTAAGTTTGCTGTTGTCCCCATACTAGATATAGGGAGACTACTACGATAATAAGTTTGTAATTCTTTTTTTTTGTGATATTTTAACAAAATTACAGATTTCAGATTTTTTCCTTTGATTGTGCTATTAGACACTGTTTTCTACTAAATTTCATGATTGTAAGTCCACGGGAAGTCCCATAAATATTCAAAAATTATTTGGTTTCCTGAAAGAATTTCCTGGTGAAATTTGTTCAGTTTCGTTGACTGAGCAACCCCTATCAGTTTGCGTTAAGCCGTTCCTTTTACCCGTTAAAAGTCGGTGTTTACAACACCTGCAAGAATATACAGAGTGATGATATTCTCACCCTACAACACGAGCTAAACTTACATCGACATTATTGACAAAACCGTTCCACGTTGTAAACTCAATCGTTCTTCTATTTCAAACGGCAGTTTTCAATTTCACTTCACACGTTTCAGCTTCAAAACTTTATCTACCATAAATCGAGACAACCAATCGCCTTTCACCAAACTGGGGGGTTTACTTCGCAAATAACGATCGAGAGAACTACTCATCTTAGCACTATTGCTTTCCAATGACATAAAACTTTGAGAACCGCCACGCCTCCTTCATTGAGCGACTCAGATATTGCTCAAGTATTTTCTTTAAGCAATCCTTTTGTTCCATTGTTGGTTTCGGCTTTTACACCCGACAAACTTACTTTTGAATACGCCAACTTATAATGGGTTTCTTTCCTTAACGAATCGAGTTAAAATAGTCTTTAGAGTTGGAGGTTGAGCTTCTTTGAGGAGGTAATATTGAATTATGTTCGCAAAGTTAATAATTTCTGAGTCATTTGATAGCCTTGAATAAAGTGCCCAATACTGAGCATGTAATTTATAACTTGTAAGTTCGCTTGTAAGCAAAGGCTTTAATTAATGTCGACTCTACAAGTAAGTGCAAAAATAACCAAATAATCTTCTGAAAACCAGCGTGTAAGTACTATTTGCAGAGGCGAAATAATGATAAATTGTTGCGAAATTCCGCACGGTGGCCCGCCGCCATATTTCATATCTACACCCTCGCCGTCACTATCACAAGGCCAGAATTAATGCGAGATAGTTTCAATAATGAAATTCCACGGCCGGTCCGCACCTGGCTTGGTGCCACTCAGCTTGGCCCCAAGTCCCAACTAGGAAATTGCGCTGCAAAAACTAACAGACCGAGATGTACGCCCCTAACTTGTGTAGTTGTGTCAGAGTCAGAGGAGCCAACTATTTGTGACCTTTTGGCAGCGTTGCAACTCCAACTGGGTTGAATGGGATTCTGGTTTTCTGCGGAATAAATAACTGAACTTAAAAATGTTATGCGCTTTTCTACTTTATAAACTTCTTCTTTGTGTTTGATAAACTGATTATTTTGTTTTACAATTTACAGCATTTTAAATCAGAATATAGGTAGAAATACTTTTATTCCTTTTTGTTTTCATAAGTTACATTGTTCCCGAAAGATAAATCCGTAAAAGCCTTCCGTCTAAAAATAGAAATGCTAAATGGACGTTGACTGATCTTCTGTCTCAGCAAATCTCTCTGAATTTAGAAACAAGTCTTTGTAGCACTCCCTAGTGAAATATTACTCTTTTTCTTTCACTTTCTAGAGCAAGGCAATTATTTCTTTAATTTTATTCACGAGAATTCTGTCTTCTATCAGCCAAATCGGCACACATTTAGGCAACTTGCTAAATAGAACTTTTGATAGCAGAATTTCTGCTGGAAACTTTTCATTGACCAGCATAAAAACAGTGATCTTTATCTGCTCAGTCAGATCCTACGTGATCAAATAATCTTCAATATTATATCTGATGGCCGGCAGTGTTCTGAATTCGCGTTTTTTCATCCAAGCAAAATGCAGCGATTGGCATATTGGCCCGGTTCCCCAGATCCAATATTTTTGGACGCATTGCGGACGCCAGACCACTGGCAAGCTGGCTCTTTCCCGGAATTCATAATATTCTGCGGCCTTGGTTTGGGAGGAAAGTTTAATTGCTGGAAATACTTCGGCCTTTACACTTTTAAGGCTCGTGAAAATCTGTTTACCCCTGCATTTTGCGATTCGTGGTAAAAAATGTTCCGCTTTCTCAGAAGTTTTCTGTGATTTATGTTTGCTGCAGCTCTAAATTAACGAATACCACAATGTCCGTGAACATAATTTGATAAATTGAAAAGTCACGTTCAAACATTCTGGCGAACTATCTGCGAACGAGCGGAAAATATAGAAAATTGAAATAGTAACCTGCATTCTACTACTATTACGCTAATGGTTTCAAAACGTGCCCCGACCCGGTTCTGATCAAAAGATCCGTGCAATCGACAGTCTGGTAAATTGAGAGAAATGGTTGCGGAAAATCTGAGCTATAGCCGAAGGAGCAAACATCTAGATCTCGCTAAAACGTCGGCACATGGAGCATCGACGCGGATTTCCTCAAATGGCGCTAGACGCGTCGGAGGATTTCCTTGCGATCCCTATTTGTAATGCTTTATGCGAGATGCATTTCCCGGATTTGCAAATTGCGCTTTAACACGCTTGCTGCTCTCCCCAGGCGTATGCCTACATTATAAAATAGGGTCTTGGCGGCACTTTTAATTTAAGGATATAAGGCTGACATGACAACTTGTCACAATTCCAATGGACGCGACAGTATTTTATGTTGATGACATGGTGACTACTTCATGGCTAATTGACGAGTCCTCCAATGGGCCAGATGACGACGAATGTGATAAAAAATAAATAAATGTGATGTTATTCCTGAATTACTCTTAGGTAGTTATGTTAACTTACCTTCTTGTACCAACGATTCATCATAGTAAAGTTCTGAAGAAGAGCAATCTCATCAAAACTTTTGCGTCGTTTGTCCGAAGAATTGCAACAGTATATGAGCTTCTGGTTTCTGCATCTTGTTGAAGTAGTTTGTTTCATTAAGTCCACTAGTGTTGTGATATGCAGATGACATAAGTATTCAAACGTATTAAAAACAAAGATACCAGTATATTTTAAATGTATTTTTAATAAGAGATATCCTGACATATTTTTATGAGGTTCTGTATACGAGTAAGTAGTGGCATTTGCTGTACTTAGTAGTGGCAGATTACACTGGAACCTTGTGTCTCTTTTGGCATTTACAAAATTTTTAGGAAAATAAACAGCTGGCTGGTAGGTACATTTATATTTTTAATCGTTCCTCGTAGCACAGAAATATTTTACAACTTCACAGTAGAGGTTTTCATACTCACTAAAGACTGCAGTCTCAGTGAATTTAAAATCTCTTTTCTCACCTCAATAAAATCCTCCTTATCTCCGGAACGAAAGGCATTTAGCCAATATATGCTGGGTTTTTACCATTTTTCACAAAAGGTGAGCTTGCAGGTGATTTTTGGCTGTGACCCAAAACATTATATAGGCCACTAATGTTTAATTCTCGCGTAATCTTACCCGTTACTTTGCTCTTTCCGCCCCGGTTCTACTTTGTTAGCCAAGTGTAAAGTGACACTTTATGTAGTAGGTATCGAAAAGCCACGTTTATAATGAAAGTGGTGAAAAACGGAACTGAAGCAGCCAACATGGCTGCGAATTTAGAATAAAACTCCTTCTACTACTTACATAGAATCGCAATGCGTGTAAACCTCAGAATAAAAACGCCTTGTACTGCATGATAGGCCTTTCACTGTCAACGTCATATTTTTTAGAGTTACCCAAGAGTTACCCCAGCATGCAGCGCCACCACCCAAGTCCATTATAAGCGTGGTTTTACTATAGCTATATTAAATTCCTGCGACGATTTAACAGACAGACACTTGTCAATCTGCGGAATAAAATTATATAAAAACTGACTGACCCTCTGAAAGAAACGTATGATGTATGACACAGAATATAAAATAACAAGTACTTACATCGCACACACATAATTACCACCCACGTATCTGTAAATCAGTATGTTTAGCATTCCTTGCTGCATCTTCCTTAGCTTCATTTGCAAATGTCTTTTTTATGATATAAGTACTTTCAGTTATTGATACTTTATATTCCACTGAGGTTTATTTCTTGCGTAATCTTTCCTCTAACTTGGCTTCTTCCACGCAGTTTCTACGTTGTCAGGCGGGTGTAAAGTGACACCTTGTGTTCCTTTAATAAATGGCAGAACAGTCCCTAGAGGAGTAACAGATGGATAGCTCGTAAATTATAGTACAGAGATGGATGTGGGGTTATTTATTTTAGTTCTATTGTCAGCTTCAAAGTAGGTAACTTTAGGTAACACATAGTAGTACTTACCTATGTACATAATATCACGCAAACATCCGTTATGGGGTAGATAGGCGTAATTTAATTACTTAGCTATCGTCAGGTTGGGAGATTTTTAGAAACTCCCATAATTATTGATCCTAATCTAGAGCGAGCAAGTTTTGTCCAAGATTTGCACGGAAATGAGATGTTTCTTTATTACAAAAAACTTTTCTTATTTTATTACTGACCAGTGCGTATTATGGCATAAACCCTCATAAATAAAATAGTTTGGTCATCATCCCACCGTGTTACATGAACTCGTTCTTCTAAGACAACAACTTCTGGAAGCTATTCCAACTTTTACTATTTACTTAACACTAGCACCTGCCACGATTCTATTCCTCTCACGTTGGCAAGAGATCGTGTGAGTGCATTCTTTTAAAACTACAGATCAACTTATAGCAAACTAATATTTACATGGTGTAAGGGACAGCTTTATTTCAGGAAATAAAACAATATCTTCCTATTACAAATTGTCTGGTCGAGGTGGTAATTTTGTATGGTAAGTTCAAAAGTTTATTCTATTTCATTAAAAAAATTATTAGAGAAAGTTGTCTAGTTGACTACAGTTTGCGGTACACTGTCCCCTACACCTGTCATAGTGTTTCGCAAGTTACTGCTATTTTTACTACTCACTAATCAATCCTTCTGCTTGCCTCGTTTCTATTCCATGTACGCGTTGTGGAAGATTTTGTGACTGCATTGTTTTACGAGTAGAACGGGACTTTTCAAAATCACTTCTAGAAAGAGTTGTTCGTATGTGCTTCCAAATTATTTTCTAGTAATGAGTAGTGATCCACTATAATTATTTACATTACTTTTATTTACTAGCACAAATAACATACCTACACATTATCATTAACTAGTAAATTTATCTGTACCTACGTACCGTATGATGATAATTTTTTATTAAAATCTTTTGCTATAGCCCTAATTTAACAAAAAACTTATTTGATCCTAATCACATTTTTCAGTTCTGAAATATGTTTTTAACCTGTTACCCGTCCAACCATGCGCCCAACCATCTTGCAGCGCTATGGTAAATTTTCGTAGCCAAGTACAATGACACGATTTCACGATTTCAAGGTTCATTCAGTACTCCCCGTCTTGTTTGTTTATTTGTATGCCGTCGCTGTTGTCGAGAAGCGCAGGTACAACGTAATGATGGAATTGTATACGTGTAACGAATGGGGAACACACCCAATAGAATCTTTTTTATGCAGGTTAATATGATCTGTACTTCTCTAAGGTCTGTCTTTATCGTGGTCTAAGCTTTGGGATCTCAAAAAGGTTGTCGGTTCAATAACAATGGGGAAACGCACAGTTCATATTTTATAATAAAATAACTTTGTGAGATTTTCAGTTTGATTAGGACAATACAGACTATTTGTCTGACCGTCATGATAATTTCCTGTTTAGAAGATCATGTTTCGATTACCTGTACCTACGAGTATCACTATTCAAGGCAGCAACAATCAACTATGTTGAAATACCTACGTAAGCAAATATTCCTGTGAATTAAAATGCCGCTGTATCTAGATAGAATTAAAACAACTTAAAACGCAATTATGAATAATGCTAGTAGAAAAATGTTCCAAGCTTGAGAACTGGATTTCCCTGACATTTTTGTCCTTCACGTAATACCTTTGTCGAGAATGCACAATTTATTTAAAGACTCCCTTATAACATTGCAAGCTTGATGCACAAACGGAGCTCAGATATAAATGCACCGTTCTTATGCCCTCAAAGCTTTGAATGTAAAATATCTCATATTGTGTCGTGTCGTAAGATCTGTAGAGCTTTGTGTTCGCAAAAGCGCAAGTAATATTTTGGTGCTAAACTTTTTCAAAAGCATTTTGCTCTTTGAGCGTGTAATAGAGAATGTAGTCATTTGAGTTCATGCGTTCTCGAACCACAAGAGTAGAAAAAACGTAGAGACTAATCTTATAAGGCTGGTCCGGACCAAACACTCTGAGATGCTCGAGTCTTATTACTTCCTGCGTTCGGTAATGACTCTTCTTTATTGCGTACCTATTCTTTGAGAGCCTTTTGTTGTTTCGCCAAGTATATATCAGTTTTAACGCGTGAATGGAATCGGTGGGCTATTGTGAGAAAATTATTATGATCTTGCTGTTTCTGACATTTCTGTAGATTGAAGAACTAGGGTACCAAAAACTTTGATTTTTGTACGCAGGTAGGTATGTTAGTGGAGCGAATAGCTAAATTAAAAAACTAAACTACTATGTTCAACCTTGTTACATAGGCTACTTTTTACCGCTGGAAAATATCTGGTTCCCATGGGAAATCTCAATAAGCCCCGGTGAAACTGTAGTAAATAGTTACTAATAAAATATTTGTTAGCTTTTCTTTTCACAATTGCCTTTTCTTCTCATTAACAGACTTGTTCTACATTTTGGCTATCAGACTTCAGAGGCCATTTAACATCCCGACATTAATTAGAGATGAAATAATGGTGTCTTCAGCCTGTATCCTATTTACTTATACTTTAATTTTATCAGAACTAATTTTATAATAATATTATTTTATATTTTCACGTAAATAACTAATGTGCCTACGAAAGATTGATAAGTTTCCGAAACGTAGTCATCTTTTTGGAGTTTTCCTTTATAATTTTTTTCAAGAGTTTTTTTTTCTTAGGGTACCCTAAGCTTGAATGAAATTGTGAGTCATCTGCGTCACTTACCTTTTGGCTTACACAATTCCTCATTTTTCCTGACTAGTTTATTGATCCCCAGCCAACAATACGTGAGTGGGGGGGTCCTAGCTGTCATGCCCATATCACACCTGTCAAAAGCCACATCCTGATCTGAGAATCGCTCGTTTCCTCGGCATTTCGCTCCTTTGAACACGGCTGCCATTTCCTTATGCCAGTGCCGGTAACGTATCGAACCATGTCAAGGTTTCAACGTAAACTGATATTGGACGAGTGATGTAGGTCGAAATATCCGGGTAAGGAATGACAATAAGAATTAAGTGTATAAGCAACGCTTCACGTAGTTTTACGGAAATATTTTCGAATGTTTTTTTCTTGACGATGCATTCGCTTTTCTGTGTGTATGTTTTCGTTCAGATATTATAATAATTTAAATGATGGATCTGAAAACAAGATGTTATTTAAAAACACTGGTAGATAAATTTGTGTCGAATAAATATGACTGAAAGTACAGATGCGGTAAAAAAACCTTAAACAAAACCAGTGAAATAAATCTGTATTTTCATAACGATGAAGCACTCGGTGCGCCCGAATAAGTGCTCAGTAATTTTATGTAGTCTAAGAGACGAATACATTCATGAGCAATCCTACTTTCGAGAGGTTTTGATGACGAGGAATTTGTCTAGAATTCTTAAGTAACTTATTCAGCTAAGTACTGCATAATGCAAATCATAACGTTTTAATATTCACCTACATCTTCCTTTGTCATGTACTTTACGAGACCTGACTGACGGGCTCTTGTAAAGAAAAATATCAAACAAAATTAATAGGTAAAGACTGTATTATCCTAATGTTTCCTGGTAATTTCACAAAATTTATAATCCTCGAAGGAATCGAACCCATATCCTGAGTCAACGATGTCGGCCTTTGTGGTGTGAGTCAATATATTTACGCATACCTATTAGACATGCTGTGATTTGAGAAGGCACTGCGCTAACTATTTACTCTTCCGTGCTCTTGAACTACAAGTACCTTTTAGAAATAGTCGCATTGAAGCCTGGCTTCCAAAAAAGAAATAGGGGAAGGTGGTATAAGATGGGGCCTTTAAGAAAAATCAGTAAAAAAACGACGAAGTTTTTATGCTACGAAATAGGAACTTTAATTGAGAATCAGTCAGTCTTTCTTCTTTCATATTCTAATCAACAATAACCAAAAAATAAACAACTTCTTATAAAAATAATTAAAAAATCAAAACACTACTTTGCCCCATCTTACCCCCACCCATGGGGTAAGAAGGGGTACCCCCTGAGGCATGATGGGGTATAGATTTCTGGTACATATTTCTTCAATCAATCGCTGTCCTTACAATTGGGGCAAATATGTACTGCCTCATCATCGTTGTCTTCAACGCCTGCACACCCACAGTGCGCCCATTTTCCACATGCTTGACATGTGATCCATCCTTCATTTGACTCAGAATACAAACCCTGACAGTATAAACACTCAAAATCATGACTGTCACTCTCTGACTCTGACTCGACAATTTTCTTTGCTTGCTTCTTCTTAGTCTTTTTATTGGTTTTCTTTACCTTCTATTTTTGTGGTGACAGTATATAGAAAATATTGTGCAGGGGCAAGACAGTGTACCGGTATACCCCATCATGCCCCAAACGATAATTTTACAAAAACATTTTTTTTTGACGTTATCAAACGAAAGCAGTCCGCTTGAAACACAACTCATAAAGTAGTTAAATATATCAGTTCTACGAAAAAAATACTGCCTCAGGCTTGCTTGCCATGTATTGAATGCAGTCACGTAGTTTACTTACCCAAAATATTACATCAAAAGGGTAAAAAACAATAAAATACTGACGAAATCAAAATGCACGCACTTTCCGCCATGACCCTTGCGGCACTGAATTGCTTCACTAAAAGACTGTAAGATGGCCTTAGTAGTCATTTGAAAGCGCGTTTGGAACAAGGTTTTTTCTCGGGGCCCCTTCTTACCCCACTACCCCATCTTATACCACTTTCCCCTACATACTCGCGTGTCTTCTTAACCTATATCTTCGTTCCTCTAATAAAATTGAAGAGACTAGGGCTCGTATTTATAAAGCAATCTCAAGAGTGAGAACATTATTAAGTATGGATTTGACAGGTCGTTTTCTACTGAAATGACATTTCTGATACGAAATCAATCTTGCTGTCACTCTTGAGAATTGATTATAAATACGGGCCTAGGTTATCAGGTTATCACTAACTTATCGGTAGTTATCTCTGTCGCTCACAAAGCCTGAACAAGCTCTGAAGCAGCATTAAAGTTTAGTATCAATAGTTTCACTAGGGTTTCTTTTAAAAAAAAAATTGCTTCAATACGGACATTTAAAGTCTAATTTACCTTTATCTAGTTTTACAAAGACCTTCTTTTCTTTCTTTTTCCGTCACATAACATAACATAATAGTTTAAAGCTAATCAATTACAAGGTTTTCCACTATCACCTTCAATCTCCGTTATTTTTCTTTTCAAAAGAGGTGGGTATAAATTTTTTGCGATGAACTCTAAAAATTAAAGACTATTTTCACAGTTTCCATACTTAATGTATTTTTTTTTTAGTTTTATTGTGATACTTACCTATATAAATACGAATATTTTATTGAACACACAAAATTATCCAAACTTTTTGAAACCAGTAGCAGAGAGTTGGTTCGACTAAATAGTAGGACTCTAGCAGATTTTCACTATCGAATGTTTGCACACGTAGATCGTGTTTACAGTGGCCGTTCAGAACTCTTTAAATTCAGTTAAAGACACCCGCGCCAGTAATTAGTATTTAACATCCCCGTTTAAAAGTTCTCGGCTGTAATTAATTCGCGGCAGCCAGCCTGTTGACGTTAATAAAAGGACTGAGGGGGGTGGTTTGGGTTCTATTTGTTGACGCTTTAACGGGAAACTGTTATCTTGTGTCAATAGAATGTAAATAGGGCAAGGAAATAGGTTAGTAACTACCAAGTTAATAGATAGTAAATACACAGTTAAATCCCATCCATTTATTCGAATAGTGTCCAGTGATATAGAGAAGTATCGACGGCTATAAATACATCTGATTTTTTAAAATTTATTTAGGATTAACGTTATAAATGCATTTCTTCAAGATTTCTTCCAATTATCTTTCAAATCCTATCATGCATTTACTTTCCTTCCTATTCATGGCGCCCTTTATACAATCAATTTATATTTATGGGTCTTCCTCTCTTTTCTTAACCATATTCACTACCCATAACTCATCTCATAATAATGAATATTCTATAAATCTATATCATATTCACATGACATTCAATTTTTGAAATGTCAAATATTCCTGCATGATTCAAATATATTCGTGTCATAAACATAGCGTTCATCGGGTCGGTCGACTCGAAACCCATATACAGAAGAAGAATAAACGCATAGGATCCAATAAAATAGAGAAATTAGTTTTTGTGCTACATCTTTTCTTCGACCGAATTCGTTGCTTTCCTCGAATTTCCTTTGATATTAAGTACATAATTTGTGCCGAAAGTTTTCAAATTTTCGTTTCCATGGAGCTTTTGTGGATCAAATTTTCAATTTCCTTTCGTTTTTCTTGCACCTGTTCAAACCCCTTGCAATATCAATAAATTGAAAACTTGGACACTTTTATCCTTTTATTACAAGCGTTGATCAATTAAAAGGTTTATAAAGTCATTGAGTCGATATATCGTTGGAAATTAAGTTGTCTCCCTCGATACCTGTTGCTTTAGATTGCATTGCTTGTCTTTCGTTATAGTTAATGTTGTTTGGGCTGACAACCAGTCACTTGAACAAACGTACAGTGTTTTATATGAAACACCTTGGTTTTTTTTTCTATGTTTCAAGTAATTTTAAACGAGATTATAGATAATGTTGTTTATTTTTATCTAATTGTTATTATTTCTTGTTTCAGGTATGTTTTACAAAGGAAAACAATCTGCAGTGCGTTAAGATAAGTTAATTAAGATTTTTCAAATTATTTTCCTCAACACAAATATTTTAATTTTTTTCTTTTTACTTCGTTCTTTTGATATTTGAAATTATAATTTATTTCTTAGATTGTAACGAGACCGCATTAAAACCTTTAATCAAACAAATAAGTCATCAAAGAAAGTGCCCAATCACGTAAGCTTATTCTAACATTTTAAGGTAGAGTTCTGTTGGAGGGTGATGTGACAAAGGAAACCAATTATTAGGTTACAGAACTTAGTTTGGGACAAGTCTCAATTCTCGACGTACTCGTATCTCAAACCTCGGATGAAAGAAAAGACTTTCTGAAAAGAGGTCCTTAATTTCACAACTGGACAAATCTGGAGAGTACCTATTGTTGTTAGGGTAAAACGGAATACGTAGCGTTTGTAGTTTTTGAAACAACATGTTGAGGGATTTTAATAATTCCTTTAAAAAGTCAATGTACCTTAATTACATTGATATTACTTGTAGCTTAGGATTTAGATATAAAGTGATCTCACATCACAACAATGCTACGAGATACTTATTTGAAGACAAGTTCGATTCAGATGTCTTTTGTGTTCGTTCCTGAAAGATCTTTACGGGCAACAATCCTTTCATTTGCGTCCTTGATAAAATATTAATAATATTATCCATTGGTAGGCACGTGTTCTTGCAGATTAATTATCTGAACTTGATTGCCTTAGACCTTTCTCTTCATTAGAGCCGACGACGGTAACTAAAATCTGTTTCCAGATAAATGTCAGTGATACATAATGATGTGAGCACATCGGAATCCTACAGCTGTTCTTTTTTTTTTCTTCTCTAGGCATCAAACAATGTTTATTGAAAAGTTTAAATTGCTAATTATCAATTTATAGAAGAATTTTGTTTTGCTATAGTATATTATACTTAATGAGATAATCAAGTAAAAAGTCTTTCTTATCAAAAAAAAATATATCATCCTAATTTGTGGAAACTTTACAGTTCTATCAAAGAGAAATCTACATTTTTATCGTGTGTAATATAAAGTTGAGATCTCAAATTTGTTCTTGAAGCACCAACACTTAAATTACAATGTTTGAAACGGCTCCTTAACCTTGTACAACTTTTAATTTTGGCTCCGTCGAAAAATATAGCCTCATAAACGCGTTGTTAAGAGACTTTGTAAACTTAAATGAGGGTGGTAAAGATTGCTTTAAAAACATATGAAAGTTGTAATGAATTTGTCGGTTTAAAAAACAAAACTACCCCAAGAAAATTCTTCGTATTCATCATCATCAGCCACAACAGTCCACTGCTGGACATGGGCCTCCCCCAACTTGGGGGTATATGCCAATTAATCTTACTTTTTTTATTATCTAGATAATGAACTAGCTGGTGTCTATATAAATAGGAATATCGCTTCTACCTACCACTACACTTAAAGGGCGTCAAATAGATGTCTCCTGGCCTGGGATACCCGCAATGTTTATCGATAAAGATGTCCGTCCACGAAGGCCGCATAAGCAAGTGAATTTTAGTTGAGTAAAAGCTAATAAATATCAAAATTGACACGATTAAAACAATTTGTCGAAAATCACGTCTTTCAAAACATCGTTAAAATATTTATCAGGAGAATCTTCATTGCCAGCAATGATCGTTGTCCTTTTATTGCGTCATCAAGATTAGAGCCCTATCGTCGGATTACCGAGGGAAAGTAATTACTTGGGACGGCCCAGTATCCCGGAGCTTTCCACAAAAATTTGTTGGTATTACGTCGCTACAAAAATGTGCCACAGGGCAGTGTACTCGGACCGCTGGAGTTAAAAGTTGTTTTTGATGTGGTCGATAAATTGTACTGTCATTTTCATTGCCGACCCTTGGTCAATGTCAAGGGATTTCGAGGTCCACTTTATGACTGAATATGAATTTCATAGGAAGAGTAATTTTTATGAAGACCCAAGATACTCAGCTGCAAATACCTGCTTTAAAATATATATTTTTTTGTGGTGACAAAAAGTGTAAAAACTATAAATTGCTTCGTATAAAATCCTTATGCGATAATTTTTTCTATTAATCATACTAACAAGTAGCAATAATCAGTAGAAAAATAAAACAATAACGAAAAATAAAATTTTGAGTTCATTCCGAAATTATTCTGAAGTTCTAAGCCGGAGATTATAACATAATTTAAAGTTCGACACAAATAAGATTTGACATTATTTGAAATCTCCTGTTCTGATTGTATTCATGTTTTTGTTTGAAGAGTGATTGTTTTAAAGGTAAAACATTTTCGTAATTTAAATTAACTTCCAACAAAAAGTTATAGTAGAAGTCGCTAAAAGGAAGCATTTTTTAATCATAATGATATTCATATCATAGGCCTCATCAGTTTATTGGAAATTATTGTAACGATCGTAGGTTACCTTACTTATACCTTACTTAGTTTATTACCCCTCTGTAATGAAACCTTCAGCAAATGAAAGCTATGCGCTTACAACCTTTTCTTCGTTTTGGCCAATACCGTGACTTTATTCTCAATGACAGAGATATTTAAGTATATTTTTATTATTTTCAATAATCTTCAGTTCAGTCGTCGTCTTGCCTTTGTTCAGTAAAGAAGTTGTCCAGTTTATCCTGGTGTTTTCATTGTAAACGTGATGAAGTCCAGTTTTTTTTATCAACAACTTGCCTTCTAGCTCTCTCGTCTAGCTAACTCTTTCAGTTTGCCAGCTTTGTACAGGTTTATAACCTCACTGGAAAGCTAATATTTTCCTTTGTGAAGCGGTCACAACGGACACGAACGGATTTTCGATTTGTAGTAGCGGCAACTTCAAAGAGAAAATATTTCGACAAAAAGGAAAAAAGATAATGTTTTAAATTAGTTTTATTTTATATTTATTTATAATTCTAACACAATCCTCAGAAGTTAATCAAATACAGGTTATTATGTTGTATTTTTGTATACTTTATTTTTGGAACATTTCTTAATAGTATAAGTACAAGGTTTTGAAACTAGAAATATGCTCTTTTCTTAGCAGATATTGTTCTTGGTGTTTGTTAGTAGATGTCACCATCATCATACAGGAATAAATCAATCATGAATACCTAGACGTGCTTAAAATGTTCTTTCATCTACAAGAAACAAAGGCTACATTTTGTCTCTTATTCCCATCACCAGAAAAGTGGTTCAAAAAGCTAGTACACAATATTGCTCTAAGCCAGATGTAGCTCGCTAGCTTAAAATGTCCATTTGAAGAGGCGTCCTAATAAGAACACACCTGGGCATCATTTGATTAGTCACCATAGGAATAGGCTGCGGTTTGGCCTGCATGAAGCCGAAATAGCATTTTGGCTCATGGAGTTTAGTTCTATGGTTGACTTTGCATTTCAAATGTATCCGGCGCTCTCTCCGGTTTTGCTTTGTCTTCTTTTTTATTGAACGGAGGTTTAGACCTCGACGTATCGACCACATGCGACGGTGTTCATCGTCAGTTATCTTCTTGCTTCTGATGAAGACCATAGTTTGTTGGCTGATGATGATGATCTGTCTTTTTTATGATTTTTTGTATTTTTTTAACATTTTTCCTATTACGGCACACATAAATAGGTAAAACTGCTGATTTGAACGAAAAAGGTAAACAGGCAAAATTAATGGAAGATTTAATAATCTTCTCCGCAGGTTCTAATTCTGCAGCGTCCTAAATAAGTCACAACGGGCGCAATCTGATTAGCCAGGCAAAAGCAGCGGGATTCGATTAGCACGGCCGCACTGACCGCCATAAATTGGTTACCCGCAGAAATTCACAATTTCTCTTCCCGTGTCCCATAAAAAATACAGCCGGCCCCAAAGTTGGGTGCCCCCTTCTTCAGGCGTGGGAGAATTTATTTGCATAATAATGGCCGGCGACAAATTTCTCTGTAAGGTTGCGATGTAACTACTTAATTTATTAAGCTAAGTTGCTAATGGAATGGCTAGACATTTTCGAAAATGTCTTTGATCTACTTTTTTAGGTTTCCGTAGGTACCTCAAGAGGAAAAAAGGAACCCTTATAGGATCACTCGGTGGTCCGTCTGTCTGTCTGTCTGTCTTTCACCACCCTTTTTCGAGTCGGACTCGCACTTGACCGGTATTTTTAAATAACTTCAGCGGTTTGAAGCACAATTCTTTCGTATTTTTAATTAGCTCTCAAAGGCCACTTTTAAGTACATGAGTAAGTGTGCTGGTGCAAACTGCATAAGTCTGGTCGCGAAAACTTAAAAGGTCGAGGGAGAATCTGCCGCAGTCTCTGGCAACTTAAATCTAGTTCAGTCCCTGAGGAAGTAGAACAAGGACTTGCAAATAAACTAGTTCTTTACACCAAGTTTCCAAGTGAAGAATCTTATGAATAACATCGACTAGTTGCCGCTCGAAGCGGCGATGTGGCCGGCGATTCATTGCATTTCAATCGGGTATTTATTCTTGATAGCTCTCCACCTGACACCGCGACCATTTATTCTTGAGCCATCACTGCTCAAGACTAAATTTCTCAATAGGGTGGTGCAATAGAACGTGCATTTATTAAGTATAGACTAAAAAAGGAATACCTTAAGTATAGTTGAAATAAAAGATAGGAATGATTAGGTAATTAAATGGATTTTTTTTTAAATGACGGCACTCTCAAATGACTTTATGGCGGTTGTAAGACAGATGTTTCCAGGAAGACTCATTTCCAAAAGAGGTGATTCCCTCCTGACTTTTTCTTGTGGGGATACCTCAAACACAAAGTCTACATGAACAATCCGAGGAATATTAATCAGCTTAACGAGATTATCCGTGGGGAAACGGCAGTGATCACCCCAGAATTATTGACGAGTTTTCGCGTTTAGAAGAGTGCCGTCTTCGAGAGAGCCGTCATTTAGACGACGTCATTTAAAAAAAAACTTCATTTAATTACCTAATCATTCCTATCTTTTATTTCAACTATACTTATGGTATAATTTTTTAATTTCTTATAAATTTTTACCTAAACTTAATAAATACACGTTCTATTGCGCCACCCTGTATTTCCAGTTACCAACAGCGCTAGCGCGGGTCATTTCTCATCGGCCAATATTGTTTTTGCGTCTCTCTCCGCTTTGAGTTTGATACCGAAAACGATAACAAGAAGCTAGTAGTTTATATTATATTAGTTATATTATATTTTTCAGAGAGAGTGTACATTAGAATTTAATTTGCTTTTCCTTCTGAATTTTCTAGAATGTTTGATACAAAATCAACAATTCGAGGTTTTCCCTTGAATCAAAATGAAAACACATTAGAATTGTTAGTTTCAATCCGCCCTCGAGCGTTTTCAGTGAAACCGGAATTTTCAAACAAACGTAGCGTATAATTACAGCAACATGTGCTTCAAGGTACGTTCGTACGTTTTTCGTAAACCAAGGCGGGGGATATAAATCTAAGGTGTTGGAATTGCGTAAAAAAACTGTTCGCTTTTTTGGAAAATTACAATTCTTCGTGCCAACCGATCATAGGATTGGTATTATTTCTTTTAGATAAAAGACTGGAAAATTACTATTGTTATCATAAATAGAAGAAAATAAGTTTACTTTCATTGGCTGGGTTGTTTGTTAGTCGTTTGACACACTTACACCATAAGAGCTTTTTTATAATATTAACGACTGTGTATTGTACATTGAAAGATGGTTAATTCTACGAAATGCTACAGTTATAGTTATAGTGCTACCTAGACTACCTACTCGTATTTCTTAAAGGTAAAACGTTTTTCATCTTAAATTGAATTAACAAACTCAAAAGAAAATTTCGCAGAAATCTTTTGAAACAACTTTAGAGTTTTAACGAAGACGCTTGTTTAGTTATGTAGGAATAGGAACTCCTATTCCCAAATCTGTTTTCTTGAGTGTGAAATGTCTTTTCACCCATTTTCCACCTTATACATACATACATATAGGTATATAATCGCGCCCTTATCCCTAATGGGGTAGGCAGAGCGTAAACAACCTAAACAAAGGTCGTTTCGCCACGTCTGACAAGTTTTGAGGGTTGTTTAAGATAGATCTGTATATTGCTTTAGTGACAGATTGTCAGCCCATATCGCCTAAATTACAGTCTATTGAAACCCTTGAATCCCTTAGCTGGTTTTTACAGCATGCCCGGGAGGAGGTGCAGCTGGCACATTCTATGTTTTTCTATCGCTCCCAGTCCAGCATGGAAGAGCTATTAAGAGTACAAATTATTACGTTTATAATGTTTTTTTAAATATAATGTCGTAATCGTAATAATGTATAACAAAAAGTGTTTCGTTTTTCATACAACTACCTAGCAGTACTTAGCCATTCGCTATTATCCTTAGCTCTTATCGTAACTACAAAAGTAAGCTTACCAATATTTCTTTCGTATGTTGTATTGTCATTTTCTTATGTGAAATGTCAGGGCAAGCCCTTTGTAGCCCTCTATAATATGGCCTCCATGTTTGCACCTCGGAAAGTATTGCTCTCCAGGGGTCATAAACTGTCGTCCGCTATTTCGCGGAATGGCCCTCAGATAAGGCCGAATGGCACATCTGCTGCACTTCACCGTTTAAAGCCACTTCTTATAAGGTCGTTATTGTCTTTTTATTTTTTCTCTTATTTAATTTTTCTTGTTGTTTAGAGTCTGTGGTGATGTTGCTAGGTACTTAATTTTAAGACGCTCTTATAGTACGTTATTGATTTTTTAACCTTTTTCTCCTTTTGCTCAAAATTGTAACGGGAATTTAATATTTTAATCACTCTAATAAATTGTTACTAACCGAACGATTTGAAAACGAAATATGAAATCCTTCAGTTAATTAGCATGATCAATCGAATTAGTTCCTTTGTCTTTCCCGCTCATTGTTTTATCTTCTTCCGAATAATTTACTTACTTAAGACTTTCGATGACTCAACTCCATTACGGTTTATTGGGAAACGTTCGCTGAAATTGGAAACATTCGTCGAGAGAGAAAGTGAAACTTCGTGTGTGGCTTTTTTGTCCTCAATTGTACTCCATAAATTACTTTTAACGTCCACTTTTCGCCGGTGCGGTCGGTCAGTTTTATCTTTTCCGTTTACTCGAAAAGTGTGCCTTTTTTCCCCTTTTCCTTGTGATATGTCGCCGGGTACATTTTAGTCGCATTTTGTTGGGCGCGCTGTCGGAACTCGGAAGCTGTCGATGTGTGCGGCCGTGCATGTAATGACGTGATTGTTAGAGTACGTGACACATATTTCATTCTGTGTCTATTTTCTTCTCATTGGCGGAGATTTATATCGTCGCACGAGCTCTTTGCATTTTCACGCCTTTGTCGTTGAGAGGGTTTTAGTTTTTAACTTACTCTAGGATCTTCTTAAATGCTGGCTTAGGTATCTTGTGGACAAGCGAAATGATAAAATTTTAGAAGTCGGAAAATTTTGCATGTTAGTTTTTATTCAATTTAAACTATAACAAGTAAAAATAGTAACTACTAAGATTCTATCACATAAACACCTTTGAGTATTAATACCTGCGTGCCTCTACATGGCCCCACGTCGGGCGCCAACATGTACGAACAATAATTCACGAGCCCATTCTATTGCTCCCGATATTGTCAAGGTGTATAGGGCCGTATATAGAGTTTGACGTGCATTCATGTCATACTCAAAGAGAACTAATAAAGGAGTATTAAAACTTAATAAATAAGGAAGTTTTTAGAAAAACATCGCGCTACGAAATTATCGACACACCGTACTCAAATAATACACGTGTAATAGTTCGTTGTTCGATGTAACCAAACCAATAAACGCAGTCACAGAGAATCCACTTAGATTAAAACCTGATCTTGACGTTAAGTTACAAATTCCCTCGTGGCTATCCTATGATTTTTATTAAGTACAAAACGAGACCTCAAATTCTTTTTCGTTATCTTCCTCTCGCCAACTTCTCGCCCAACTAAATTATACGGCTCTTTGTGTACCCAACTTAATTAAAGTTTCTTTCGACTAATTTCTGGGAAAATTTATTAAAACTTGACAAAACTTCATAATTAAAATGTTGAGGATCGTCTGAGTATTCAAAAACAAATGTAAAGATTGAATAATAGCCGGGACCGTCTGTGATCGGGCAACACTTTTCATAATCATAATCATTTTAGCCCTTTGTCTATCCACTGCAGGGGCTTCCTCTTTCTCGTGCCACGACTGCATATCTTCGGCTAGCCTTGTCCAGGTTTTCCCGACAGCCTTCACTATATCGTCCACGCATCTAGCTGCGCGGGTCGACCAACAATTATGCGATCTTCTCTTGGCCACCACTCCGACTTGGAGTAAAGACTCCACCGGCCATCATCTCGTCCAACCACCTGTCCTGCCCATCGCCATTTTACCTCGACAATACGCCTCGATATCAGGGACTTTTGTCTTAAGACGTATCACAGTATCAACACTTTTGCTACACAAAAATTTTAAAGTACCTATGGATGAACGAAGGTAGACTTAAAGCGAAGTTCATGGCGGAGCTTATACAACCACCTACTTAATGTAAGGAATAGCAGTAGGCAGTACCTATAAATTCAACTGGAAGGCTGAAAACTACACCAACATTGATATATTATGTGTGATAGTTACTTAAGCCACTTTAAAACTTACCACCGTTTGATTATACTAACGTTGATTCTTGATGTTTTTCGTAGGAACGTCGGTTTTTTCGTTTGATTACTTACTTGCGGAATCTTCTCCTATCTAAGTTTGTGATGTAAACTGCAATTTCAGTCAATTTATTAACTGACTGGCAAGTCCCCTAGCCCGCATTGCGTCAAAGTTGGCCGGATGAACAAATGGACGAGTAGATCCACGGTTTAATACAGTCAAGTGAATTTGGTCACAATGCGCTGGATTTGAAATTAAAGCCATTATAATATTTGGAAATGGAATAAAAGCTGTTACGGTTTTGGGTACTTTAAAGTTAATTTAAGTAAAGCGTACTCTTCTCTGCCCATGTGGCGCCGGGTTAGAATAGCATCACCCCATAACATCCTGTGGGTGTCGTAAGAGGCGACTAAGGGATAAATCCAGGGAATGGGCAGCAGCGTTTCCAGTGAATGGAAAACTTCTACTGCGTTCACCAACCCGCCCGCCAAACGTGGTGAGTATGGCAAATACCCCCAATTTTGAGGAGGCCCATGTCCAGCAGTGGACTGTTGTGGCTGATGATGATGATGTACTCTACTCTAAGGCTAGCTAGGAAGTGAAACTAGTAATTATAATTTATAGATGTGACATTTTTATAGTTGTTTTATCTCAAGACTGCCGCTCGACCATACTTTGGTTGTGTTGTGCGTACAGATACCCTTGTGTATGCGTAAGTAAGTTCAGATTTACAATGGGGAATTCCCGCATACTATAAGCAATGTGCATGGAGGTACATTTACACACACAAGTAAGTACTGGCAAAGCGGCAGTAGTGGGATAAAACAACTATATCTAGTAAAAATTCTCTGAGTCAGTTTTAAAGACTTTTTTGTAAGCATTAATACATGTTGGTTGATAATAAAGATAGCATGATATGTATAAACAAAGCAAATTCTATCATTTGCCATTAACTTCGATTAGTAAGACAGGTGTTTCCTTCCTGTCTTTGCCCTCCAACGAAAAGTTTATTCAATACACCTGTGTCTCGGAAACAAGAATAGATCTTCACATCCACATCTGTTGCGTAATACGAATTTCATTACCGTAGTAAAAGGACAGAAGATCACGTATTATTATGGGAACGTGCGTGCTCAGGAAATTCGCTCATACGCTCTTGACATTCAAAATAACACCTTCTGCCCTTTGGAATAAATTCCCTTTTTAGGCGTAATTTTGCGAGCTTGCATGGTCGAATAAATAATTTGCTGCGTTGAGAGAATGTGTTGCTGAAAATATGGTGAGTTATGGCGTGAATGTGTTTGAATTCTTTGAGAAGTTCTTTGTTTTACGTGGTTTTTACACTTCTTCTAAGGAGGACGTCCAAAGGCTGGACACACGACAAGATCCGTTGGTCCCTTGTCGAATATGGTTGTAATCATGGACGAATAAAACAAAGAGGACTGACTACCTCCCTTATAAACTGCGTACACCGCTACTTAGCAGCGCCATCTATTGACATTAGCAAAATATTGTGTAAACATAATACTTATGTATTAAAATTCAGATGTTTTAAACAGCATTTCTCACTGTGTATTTCTACTTTAAAAATCTTAAAAGATATTTTGGTTCAAGTTGTTATTGAATTTATTCAATTTCATGACCTATATTAACGACGGACTCTTCGAGCAATATGCCAGCGCCATCTAGGTTTTGCTCGCATTTTGACCTTTTATCGAGTATCGGAGGTACGCTCTCTAGTATGGCGGTTGTCAGTCCTCTAGAGTAGTTAGTCCATGGTTGTAAGTAATTATTATAGTACATTCAAAGATAGAAATCATCTTTCTCTCTTTAATTAATTACCTAATTTGTGTCTTTCAGCTCAAATTCCGCATCTAATTTATTACACGATACATTGGGATTTTACTTACACCTTGACAGATAATCAAACACAATCGTCAATTAATCAAATCTCAATAAGTGATAAATAGACAAATTCTAAGTTTTGTGTTCCCCCCATGGGAATCGAACTCACGGCGTCCAGATCGAGAGCCCGAGGCTCAGACCACTAGACCGCGGAGCCAGTTTAAACTGTACTTACATATGTATAAACGCTTTTCTTGGAAGAGATCAATTCAAGCACAGACTTTGATAAAACGCCACCGGAGTCGCAGATAGATTATCGAACGTTCCATCTTCTTAGTTTAATAGACTTCTTATTTTTTTGATCATTTTTCTTTCTTCCTTCTTCATTAATTGTAGAGATTGAAGAAAGTTTTAGAAAGAGGTTGAGCCAGTCAAAGCCATTTCTGTAAGTCGCGTTTTTTTAACGCTTTTTCGTTGTATCCAGGGTGCAGATGTTAAATTTCATAAAGTACGCGACCAAAATAAATTTGTTCATAACTAAAAACCTACTTACGAGTATTGGTACCTATGCTTGCTTGAACTGTAAAGGTGACCTTATATTCGGTATTCAACTTGATACCATCACGCGTTCCTGAGAAATAAGAGTCTTGACAGACAGACAGACGGACAACCGAGTGATCCTATAAGGGTTATTTTTTTCCTTTTGTGGTACGGAACCCCAAAAATTACATTATTCCTAGCAGTTGTCCATCAAAGTATGCTCTTCTGCCAAAGATACCCTTTGGATTTTTAAAGAATAATTATTCTTGTTACACAGTTTTTCTTCTTAAATATTGACTACTTTGTTACTTTAAGTATTATAATATAATACTAAACCACATTAACTCCTTTCTTATTTAAGGTCTGTCGCAACTAGTAACCAGAGATTATATCGGCACACTTAGGGTAGGCTGGGACACATTGTTACTATGTTTTATTGTGGCGCAATCCTTGACTTTGGCGTAGAAGGGGAAGTCGGGGTGATTAGTGGCACTGTTTGGTAGGAATCTAATTTACTTTGAGATAATTAACCGCAGAAGGAAAAGATATATTTTTCTACTTGTACATACATAAAATCACGCCTTTATCTCTTACGGGATAGGCAGAAAGTAAAACACTTGGTGACAGTTCGCAAATTGAAAGTTGTTGGTCTGAAAACGACAATAGGCAACTTTCACAATGGCATTTAACTTCATTGTAAAAGTAGTATTTATTGTATGAGCATTGAGCAAGTAGTAAGATTTGTAGTAGTAAGTAGTTACCACCAGTCTACAGTCAGAAAAGTAACCTCTATTTTTTCTACCACTAGCAGAAGATACAAATTGCATATTCGCGTCGGTATCGGAAGCAAACAGTATATTTGTTATTCTTATTACCTTTATTGGCTCACATTATTCGCTAGTAAAGGCAAGAATGGCCTTTGTTACGGATCTAGGACAAGAGGAAAACTTTTAGCGTGGTTGTAAATATAAGAGGAATAACTTGCTTTCTTTTATGGAATTCGTCACCATTACGAGTACATAAGAAAACTATCATAAATGCACTAATACCAGCACCAATTCTGTAGCTCAGTTGGCAGGACAGTGGAACGGCATTTCTTAGGTCGTAGGTTCAAGTCCTGCCCGATACGAATTTCACGTTTCTTTCTTTTCATAAGAGGTACTATACGGGGTGTAAGGGACAGCGTCCCGCAAACTTATAGGGGTTGCTCAGTCAACGATACTGAACAACTATCACCAGGAATTTTTTTCAGGAAATGAAAATAAAAATTAGCTTTTTCATACAAAATGACCACATTGATAAGACAATTTGTATGGAAAAGCAAAATATTTTTTTTTTACTTTGATACAGAACAGTTCTACTACATACGTTATTTACGCGTTCTTTGTATTCCTTTCCCAACTTTCATCTAGAATACGAACGCACATAAACAAATGTTTTGGAATGAATAGCTATACAAAAATCAAATATTTCTCACGAATAGCGGGACGTACACGTAAACCCACGACAGCGACAAACTGAGTATCACGCGTTCTAACCATAATCGTGCGTTTCTCATCACTTGTGCGAATGTGCGATGGTAGCGGTATCAAATTCTTAATACTGTTTGAAAAACTTCGTAATTCATTCCTAACATGCATTTTTTTATAACTTGTACCACAGCCCCGAGATGCCAATGCCACAGATCCTGATATGAAGCTGTTTACGAATTGGCATTTCGTATTTCCGTCAACGACCGCGGCCGTTTATCTTATCCCCTTATTCCATTTTGCGACAATTTATCACAGAGTTTTCCGCATTGGCCCACCTTCGCTCGGTTAGGTATTCATCGCGGAATATCGCGGCAATTCAGTTAAAGTGATATATTAAAGGCGAGGTGCCAAAACGTGATATTATTATCTTGAAGAATCCCTAGTAAATAATGTACAATAACGGGTGTACTCGTAAGAGACAGCTTCCCGCAAAATGATCGGAGTTGCTCCTTCAACGAAACTGAACATCTAACTCTTTCAGCAAATGAAAATCATTTTTGACTTCTCCGTACAAAGGGACCATTTTGATCAGACAAAAAGTTCTTCTCATTTGCTTACCTTCGCTCTGTTAGGTAAGTATAAAACTATTCAGGTGAGGTGATATATTTTGGGCGAGGTGCAAAAAAGTGCAACTTGGTGGTAAACGGCCTTCGAATACGAAGACAAGTTTGCTTTTCTTTGCTTTGTAAAACTTTAGGTACTTACAAGAACTGTCCTTTATAAAATTTTATTTATCACGCACATACTATCACGCCTTTATCCCTCATGAGATAGGCAGAGCGCCAACGACCCAAACAAAGGTCATTCCGCCACGTCTGACAAGTTTTAAGGGTTATTATTACAGATGATTATGTATATGCTATTGTGACGAGTTGTCAGCCCATCGCCTAATTTGCAATATACTGAAACCCTCAAATCCCTTAGCTGGTTTTTACAGCATGCCCGGAAGGAGATGCAGCCGGCACATTCTATGTTTTTCTATCACTCCCATAGTCCAGCATGAAAGAAATTGGAATGGATGTAAGTTTATTTATCTTAGAAGTTTTAACTACCTGTTTCCGACAAATCTTCACTTGCCAAAAAATATCGCCAAATAATAAGACACGTAGGTTTCTGAACATAACATTTCTTTGTATGAATTTTAAACTTGCAAAAACTTTGCACGTTGGCTCCATTCCAGTACTTTGTAATGAATAAGAGTAGATTAGACATCGCTATGTCAGAGCAGAGCGGGTAGTTTTATTTTTTCTCACAACGTTTCTCGAAGCAGACATTTTAAGTTTTTCTCGCTGGCTAGTTAAGTTTATAGTTTTGGTTTTGCTATTTCGTTTCCTGTAGAAGTTATAAGTTTCATGAAGTTTTGGCAAGATTTTGGAATGGACATTGTTTTAAAATGAGGTCAGATTATTATTTTTCATTTTTAAAGTCTTTCTGTAGGATACATCTTGTCTTTCATATTATATGCATTATTTTCATCAAATACTTTAGCTTGTTTTGTTCCATCATAATGTAAATATTTATAGTTTTATCTTTAACATCACATCACACCTCCTTTACTTCCACAAAAAAAAAATGTTGTGTTACCCTGCAGAAGAAAGTATAGTTTCATGAGCGGCAAATCTAAACTTGATTTAAACTTCCGGAACCCAACTGTGTTCAGTTTATTTACGAAGTTTATTTGCAGTTAACCGGACAAATACGGTAGAGACATTTTAGATAACTGATCGAAAGTTTGCAACGTTACTATGCAAAGTCAACCCAGCAGATAAGAAGTTGAAACCTCGACATACACAGGGCAACAACATAAAATAAACCAAAGGCTCTAGTTTTTTTTATATATGAAATACTGAGGTACTTATTAATCAATAGTCATGGGGTAGTAGTTACAAAGCAGCTCACTTATCCTAATATTATCAGTAGTAATAAAGTAAAAAATTAAAACATTAAAAATTGTTCAATACCATTTATTAACAGGGTCAACCAATATCAGCAGAGTATTCTACTAATGTTACTACACGACCAAAAATAAATTGCAAGAAATCAGATGAAATAGCCTTTTGAATACTGACACTGAACTTATTCGGATTATTCATCTCTCTGACATTACCGATAAAGACGATAATCCCACACTCTCCGACGCAGGAAATTAACCTGTTAAAACACAGAACAATTCCCTTCTCGTAACTCGTAGAACGGTACGATTAACGTACAGGCAATTTCACTTCAGCATTTACCCCAGCGAACATACGAACGGGGTAATAATGTAATAGCACTGAGGCCCTGTTCTAATATATTATGTTGAAATAAAAATAATACCTGTACCAACGCCACATATCTAAATCAGATATTTAGATTATTTTGCTCGACAGTATCGGTTAAAGCTGTTTATCTCACATGATAGTTTCTGGGGCGTTTCAGAGATATACTTATCGGGTTGTAAGTTGAAATACGAACTGAAATACACCGAATACTTTAACTATTCTGGCTTTTACAGCCAGAAAAATAAAATACAGCAGTAAACAGATCTATCTTAAACAACCATCAAAACTTGTCAGACGTGGCGGAACGACCTACTTATATTTGGGTCGTTGACGCTCTGCCTACCCCATTAGGTAGGTATGTATGTAAAAAGAAACAGCTGGCTAATTTAAAGTTTTATTTTTACAGTGATTTATATAAATGCCTTTTATTTGCAGCAACGACATTAATTTACTGCAAGTATTAAAAACCATTAATACTTATTTCAATGTATTCAAAGCGTAACAAGTTAATCGGCAACACGCAAATACAAATAGTGTATGGCAGTACTGCTTGTCATTAATCCACCCTATCATCTATTAGTGCGGTATTAATACACAAAGCAAGCACAAAATATTATCGGCATGTAATATTTCATTGTTACAGTTATAATAATAGGTAATACAAAAAAATGCAAAATGTTGAAGCAAAACTGTCCTTTTCGCACGAATATAGCTCGCTTTTGATATAATTCTAATGTAGGTACCAAATAAATATTTGTTGTTTTAATACGTGTTTAAAAGAGTATTTGATGGATACTTTGACGAGAATCGGATAGATATTCCATTCAACAATAAAACCATGTTCTTTTTTTAGAACGCTGCACACGTAGCTGCTAGCAAAAGAATCTCTATAAAACTCGAGATTCATCAGCACCAACCCTTTCCATTCTCTCGCAAAACTTAGAAAAGACATTCGCCCTGCAGTTTACCAAATGAAAGTGTTTCAAAAGAATTGTTCGGGTGCAGAACTGAGAAATTGCAAGGCGTCAAATCTTCTGTGAACGTGACCAAGTGCTCAGCACTCGCGAATACTTTTGAAAAATATTCGCAGAGACACATTGTCAAAAGGTCTTCTAAAACTATAAACAATTTGAATTTGGAGTGAAATACCAACCTCGTTTATTTCGCTGAAATAGAAAATATATAGGTATTTTACTTCAAAGAAATTTCTATTTTATTTTGGAACGGTTTATAATTGATCTTTTTGTTTTAATGAAAGCATTTAAAATAAGTAAAATTTTTAGTTATTAAATATTAAGTACCTTAATATTAAACAGTGCCTATGTGGGTTTAAATAGTTTTGATTCTCGTAGACAGAACATAAAACTGAAACATTATTATGGCAATAACCACAAAATAATGAATAATGTTTTAGTATAACTAGTTAACTAAACAACAACTTGAAAAAATCTAAACAAGTGGAATATAAAATGCTGCTTGAAACGAGCTGGCAATAGTCCACCTAAGAAAGTAAATAGAAAGTTTTATTTGGCGCATTTCCTCGATTTCACTCCTATTTTGCAGCTATAGTTTTTATTCCTGAAAAACTGCAATTCGAGGCTTGTTTTAGTTTCGAATGAGCGCTGGCTGTGAATTCGGTTTGTTCGAGCTGGACTAATTCTATTAGTCAGGCCTATGCAGTATACTGTCCGGTTCTTCCCTCTATGCTGGAGTTTCGGTATGCATGGTTTACAAAATCCCTAAGCACTTGAAGCTCTTTTTACCCCGTTTGAGTGTGATTTTAGTATAAACATAATGAAATGATAGAAACATCATGATGATTTTCATGGTCTATATCAATGATGTTGGTGATGTGATGTTGGTTATTCAGGTAGAATACTAGTTAATGTCATGGACTTGTTAATACAGGTGTTACTGCAGTCGTGAGATAAGGGGCATGGCAAATAGGAAGCGGTGCGGCGCGGGCGAGGCGGAGGCGCGTCAATTTTGTATGTAATTTACGTCTGCGCAGCGCAGCCTGATTTGAAGTTTCTATACAAAAACGACGCAACGGCGCCGCACCGCTTCCTATTTGCCATGCCCCTAAAACAACTGGTAGGTACTTATTTCCTTTTACCTTGAAAGACTCTGCAGATATAGAAGAATAGTTGGTAGTTGTCTTATTGTGCTGGCGGCTTCAGTATCCATTTAGTGCGGGTTTAGTGAGTAAGCCCCTCATTTGCCGCAAAGTCCGGTGTTTTTTCTTCCTCTCTCTCGTGTGGAGCAATTACTCGGACGTTAGACGAATGGTACAGTGTTTAAACCCCTTATTACAGTGTTCTTTACCGTATTTTCTTAAGTTTTTCCTATTCACTAGTGTTTTAATGTAATATTGTTTTGCTTTTCCAGCGGATAGAGTAATATTTGGCGGGTTGCACTTAACTGTATAAGCTAAGATTTTGGCTGGTTGGAATAATTTCTTTGTTTTGCAGAAAGTATTTTGCTTAGTCAAGTAGAGTGATAGTACTTAAAATAAGGTTAAGTAGTTTACTCCAAAAAATTAAAGTGCTCGTTTGTGCTTATAATATTTTATTACAATTCATGTTACAGATATAGTAGTTTACTATCTATACTTATAAAATCGTTTGTCCTTACTGACTGACTGACTGACTGACTGATTCATCAACGCAGAGCCTAAACTACTAAAGCTAGAATCGTGAAATATGGAAAGCAGGTTACTCTTATAACGTAACCTCCCACTAAGAAAGGATTTCCGGATTTTCCCACCCCAAACGGGTAAAAAGGGGGGTTGAAGTTTGTATGAAAGTCCGTCAATTTTGAAGGTAGGATCTTCAAATTTTGTATTTAGGCTAATGATTAAAAAATAATTTATAAGTGTTTCAGCATGTTTGCATTTTTTGCCCCTAAGAGGGTTAAATAGGGGATGGAAGTTTGTATGGAAATTCCGTCAATTTTGATGGCAGGATCTTCCAATTTTGTTTTTGGGCTAAAGATTTAAAAATAATGAACACGTGTTTCAGCGTTTTTGTATTTTCCACCCCTAAGGGGGTTAAATAGGGGATGGAAGTTTGTATTGAAATTCCGTCAATTTTAAAGGTAGGAACAGCGCGGGAACTCAATCCCACGGGAAAACTCTTAGCTGCGGATGAAACCGCGGGGCGGAAAGCTAGTATTTATATATATCAGTTTATTTTACAATTATCTACGTATTAGCGTGTACTTTAGTATAAGTATTATAATATATAATGTACTCAGTTTTTATTTATTTAAGTAGGGTTGCACTATCCCGCTTTCTACTACGCTTTTTTCTTTCACCCAAAGGTTGCCTGGAAGAAATTGCTACTTTAGCAATAAGGCCGCCTGTGTTGTACTTGCCTTTGTGTTATCTGTTGTGTTGTATGAATACTTCTGTGTGCAATCTTTATAGAATATTCAGAATAGATTGTAATGAAAAGGTACTTCTGTATAAAATATTTCTCAGGTTTCCGTAACATACTTTGCATAGACATTTTGAGGATGTCCTTAAGCAATTTCCACGCCGGTTCCCCATCCATCATCGTGTCGAAACGCCTTTGTTTAGCGTGGGCTGTCCACTGAGGCCTTATTTTTGCCTTTTTTGTAGGATAACTAGAAGATGCCAGCGGATAAAATACTCATTTATCTGGCTGTCGTTTAAAAATGCGGGAGAAGTTTCGTTTGTTTTTTTGGTAGCTTTGGTGTGGAGTTTAGCTAGTTTTGATGTGAAAGCAACACTTTGTTTCGTAGTCTTTGTTTTCACTTTTAGATTTGTTTAAATGCTATATTTTGTCTGGGTTAAAATGGAAAGTGCTGAAAAATTAATCAAAGTCTGAGTAAGACTGAGTAAGAGTGAGTCTGAGTACCATAAGTGTAAAAAATACATATAAAAAGCCTGAGTAAGGTTTATTTTTCTACGAATCTGCGTAAAATTATTACTTTTATTATGAAGTGGGTTTGACCCTAACCTTGACCCTAATCTCAACCCAAGGATAACATAAATTGGGTCAACCATGGAACGAGCAGATAAAAAGGATAACTATATAGGTACCTACGCATAGATATAACTTTGTAATATAGATAAACAAAACGTATAATAACAAAGATATAGAACAAACTCCAGAATAGTTATACCTACGCACCTGCAGGCTTTAATATACAGTACAATGTTATTGGCATCGAAGAACCTAGAAAAGGTTTTATCGGAAAACGCTGGAGGGTGTATTGCTAAGCTCATATACTTACATATGAATAGTTAGTTGTATATTCTAACAATACCGTTTATTACTGACTAAAGTATGTTGAAAGATTTGCTCTTGAGAAGGCGCGTGAATTTAAGGAGAAAGTTTGAGCCCAATATCCGAAAACGTCCTATGTAAGGTATTATCTTCGTCTTATCTTTCCATACATTGACGATATTAATATTAGGTATGTTCGTATGGATCCAGAAAAACCATATTTTTAGGGTTTCGTACCCAAAGGGTCAAAACGGGACCCTTTTACTGAGACTTCACTGTCCGTCCGTCCGTGTGATGGTGTATTTCTGTTGCCGCTATAACAACACATACTAAAAACAAAATAAATTAAATATTTCATTTTCCACACAAAAAACGTGATTTATTTGCTCGTTTTTGTAGATAATGTTTTGGAGGCTGTTTCTCATGAACCGTGATAGTTAGATAGTTGAAATTTTCACAGATGATGTATTTCTAATGCCGCTATGACAACAAATACTGAAAACTGGCCAAGTGCGAGTCGGACAACAGATATGATTTTATTGCCATTTTTATAAATGATGGTACAGAACCATTCGTGCGCGAGTCCGACTCGCACTTGGCCGGTTTTGTAGTTGTTTTCTATGAGTTTAAGAATATAGAAAAGCAAGCACAATATGCCCATTCGATCCACAAAGTCTTCGTAAATTTTCCAAAGCCGGTCAAATAATGACTTCATATTTTAACCGATACTCTACCATAAAATAGCTCCCAGCAAAATGTAAGCAACATATATATTACTATTTGCACAACGCAAGGCATAAAAGGCATTGTATGTCCAATATTTGTTGCGAACAAATGATGAGGCTGTATTGTACGGGACTGTATCAAGGTAGTCTAAATATCCGCCTGTGCTGTATAAAGCGCGATATACAGCTTGTGGCTTTATAAAGCTGCCTATCGCTTTCTATTTAGGTACATAACGTGCTATTTATTTTGCTAGTGGCTTTGTTTTGTATCAAGGTAGTTCAAATATCCGTGCTATGCTAAGCGTGAGCTTTATAAAGTCATCTCTTTTATTCAGCTTTCGTAACTGTTTTTTAGTGACTTTGTTATGGATGTATCCTACCCTAATCAATACGCGAGGACTTATAATGCCATAAAACCTTGTACGGATTTATGCAAATAGATTTAAAAAGACAGAACAGAATAGATATGCTTAAAAGGACTGACTAATTGATCATGATGATGCAAAACGTTATCATATAACCAACATTTGAACACTCTTTTATTGCAATTTGAACCTAAAGGCCCGTTGTTTCTTGAAGTCATTTTTTTAAATAAATACGCGTGTTTTTCCATTTATATCAATCAGAGATAATGTAGGAAAGTTTGTGTCCATCTGTTTATTTTATCAAGATTAATGAACCATGATTTCGTTCGTTATTCTGCCAGGATTGGAACGTTTCCTAAAAACTTTTTTGTTTAAATTCATATAAAATCTTTTTCTACCTTGATATTAACATAAATATTCATATCAGAGAACACAGAAGCATTTATTTATATTACTTTTTCAGAGAACCCTTTCTAAATAGCTAGGGTCCTATTGGGCATCGTTGTATGGAGACCTGACCAATTTTGCGTCGAGCAGTGCCACTTGGTATGGACGTTATATGGACCAAACTGAGTCTATTAAGCCCTGTTGCCACGCACGACTCCGCGTCAGAGGGGTGGGGCAGGGGCTCAAAGTACCAAAGAACCGCGCTCAGAAAAAAAAAATCTGGTGACTACATTTGAGATACAAAGCCGAGTCTGGTGTCGTTTTCAGATAACTCAATGATGGCCGATTCATTGGGCATAACTTTTTTGTAGGTATTCATAGAGGAAAAATACGTAATGCCTAAAATTATGTATAACCAGTGTTAAAAATTTACAAACAGTCCCCTATATTTTCAGATTTTTATGCGGAAGATGATTTATAAAAAATAGTCAGTAAAAGCCCATTTAATACAGATTATAAAAACATAAACATCTAATATGTTTTTATTAATATTAACATAGAAAAAAAATATTGAACGTACGTGCGGCCTATGTTGTGGCGCGGCAAACGAGTAGGTATCTACGATTAAGGCCTGATTCGTGATAGATTTGCCGAATTCAAAAGTCGGTATCTGTGAGCCAAAGCTTTATTTTCACATAAAAACTATTTAGTTTCTTAAATAACAATTTAAGAATTAATATATAATGACTTCGTCAACAGGTTTTCTTTTTCTCCCACTCTTGCCCCTATTTCTTCTGGATGCCCTCCATCAATCGTGCGACAGAGTCATTACTGACTTTCTTGCTCACTGTGTTCCATTTTCTTAAGAAGTCTTGATGGTCTCTTCCGCAAGACGCCCTTAAATAGAACCCAATATCTTTCGATATGACCGCACTGTGGAACATTGGGTGGGTGCTTGAGGCACGATTTGGATATCGTTTTGTTGGAGGAAATTGATGGTGTCCTTAGGATAGCGACACGTAGACAGATCTGGCCAAAATAAAGCCTAAGTATCATGTTTTCAAATAAAAGGTAACAGGCCTTTTCTTGAAACATTCATTAATATAATTTTCCTTGTTGATTGTTCCAGTTGTAACAAATGCACGACTGCAATCACCACAGGGACAAATGCCTGCCATACCAGATGTTTGGAGACTAACTTCTCCATTCCAATTGTGGTTTCTAAATCCGAAACACTTCGTCCTTCTGAAATGGCATAATATTGATCACCAAGCAATGAGGAAAAATCTGCTTTTACATAGGTTTCGTCACGAACGAATGAAGTGAAAAATTTTTGTGCCTAGAAAGTCATACAGCTTTCGAGACCTAGTTTTTATTTTTGCTCTTTGTTTTTCCCAGGTTTTGGCACGATTTGCTTCTTCTTGGTCTTCATAGCGGCAAATTTCCTTAGCACGTCTTACCATGGACTGACTTGCAACGTTTTTTACCAACATCGCGTTCCGACATCCTGCGGTTATAAAAAATCGTTTTAATGATTTTCCTATCGAGCCCAGGATCACGAGCACCACCACGTTTTATGTTTTGAAGCTTTTGAGCGATCGACAGGGTCTCAAAGTCTCATTTTAGAACCATATCAAATGTTCTTCTCAGAAGTTTTAGGTCTTTTGCGATGAAATTGTTCGGTCGCTGAGTATTTCCCATCCATTTAACAGCGATTTTCTCACGTTGTTCACGTAAATTAATTTTTCTGGCTTTTCATCGAATTTTACACGGAATACCTACTCAAATGGATTTATAATTTAGAAACATTAGCACTATCGATGCTGCAAACCAAGTCAAAAAAGGGTGGAAGACTTAAATGTGGCAGATTTTTGAATTTGGCAAATCTATTACGAATCAGGCCTTATTTCCATTTCACCCTATATTAAACACAAACAAACACGATCACACTCATAGCCCCCACTAGGATTCTCTGTATCGGGGTGCCATGGACATACACAGAAACATCCACAAAGAACACTCAGACCCAGAAACAGGCATTTAAATTCATCATTCAAATTTCTGCCCCGGCCGGGAATCGAACCCAGGACCCTCTGCGTAGCAGGCAGATACACTGCCAACTAGGCTGTGGGGGGCGTCAAAAACAACAACGTCAAAAAAAAAATGTAAATCGACACATTCAAATTACATATTTATTGCATTTTTAGCTCTTTTCGCACTATGGCGCTGAACATGGTCGTACATAAGTATAATATATTTTTATTACATTATTAATAGGTAAAAAGTTAATTGTGTTGTTTATGTTTTTGTAATTATATTTAGAGAGCTTTAACAGAGTTTTTTCTTATCTTCAATATAAAATCTGAAAATAAAGGGATTTGTTTATATTTTTTTAAACTTGGAATGCACAATTGTAGCCATTTTTATTTTTTTTCTATAGAAGCATACAAAAATTAGATGGCCAATAAATTTGTCGTCTTCGATATATCCGAAAACGACACCAAACTTGACTTTCTACCTCCATAACATCCACTAGATATTTTTTTTTTCAGGCGCCAGGATTTAGATATTTGAATACCGCAATAAGTTTTAATTTTTTTTTACATTACTATTAGGTAATAAGTTATTTGATGTTAATGTTTTTGTAATCTACATTCAAAGAGCCTTTAGTGAGTATTTTTTTTTCACCATCTTCCATATAAAAATCTGAAAATGTTGGGGTTTGCTTATATTTTTTATACACTTGGAGTGCAGAGTTGTACGAATTTTTAATTTTTTTTCTATGAAAACATTCAAAAATGAGATGGCTAATGAATTGGCCATCTTCGATTTATCAGAAAACGACACCAAACTTGACTTTGTACCTCAATTACATCCACTAGATTTTTTTTTCTAAACGCCGGGAGCTTGATATTTTAACCCCCTCCCCCTCCCCCCTGTCGCGGAGTCGAGGTTGGCAACAGGGCTTTTTCAGCTCAGTTTGACCTGTAGAATAGCCATGCCAAGTGACAATGCTCGACGCAATTTTGGTCAACTTTTCCCAATAGGACCCTAACTAAAATTTGAAACTTAGAAGCAAAAAAGAAAAACGGTTTATATTTTTTTTCTTTGTACCTATTTATTAACGGAGTTAATAGGCAAAGAAATTTATTCAAGCGCCAGATCTTGAATTTTAAGAAGGGTCTTTTTTCGCCTTAAAAGGTAAATTTGTTTTCTGTAAACAAAAAATCTTCATAATGAAGCTAAAAATACATTGCACTTATTTACCTTACATAAATAATCTTACGGTCCTAAATACCTACGCGATTTAAAATGTTACAAATATATATTTTTTTAATCTTGTGCCAAATGGTACTATGTCGTTCACAAAACAATTTGTATGAATATCTCCAAACATCCCCGAAAATCTGTAACTGTGGTTGTGGCCTCCCCTAGTTTCCTTTCATTATTTAGGCGCCATTAGAAGCGATCCCAAATAATTAGGAAGGCTGAAGGGGAATCATGATGAATGTTTCCCCTTTCTTGAGAAACAGTGATGGGATACGATATAAAGATTAAATAAATATATAACGTATTATTGAAAGAATAGAGACTTTTTGGAATGGCTGTCCCATGGCTAATTTAGCGGGTTCTATGCTTGTGGAATTTTTGCTTGTTATTCTTTGTTTGAAACATGCCCATATATAGGCCAAAAATTTCAGGCAATCCGTTTCCATGTCTAGTTAATGCTCGAGTAATTCTTTTGTTTTATAAAGCATACTTGCAACTAATTCATAAAATAGAAAATTGAAATTGCTTGTAAAATTGGTTGTATCTTTGTTGGTCTGAGATTTTGGAAACTATTGCATTATAAATATTTCGGTATGTTAGCAGAATCGCTTCATTCATGACGTCACTATCGACCCAAGAAAAGTCCGGATTTCCTAACACCCCCAAACTGCTTCCGATCCCCTCTTCCCGCGCATAATCTTAAAAGTTAAATATCGAAATCCTGGGGTACGTTCACAGCGGCTTAACCGATCGAGTTTCAATAATTATCCTGCCCGTTCAGAGGTGCCTGTCAGACGAAATTTCGCCTATGTGAATTTTTATCCGGCCAGTTCAGAGACACCGGAAGTGAAGTTTTATCTGACAGCGGCGAATATTTTGCTACCTCGAGAGTGTGCTAATATTTCACCGGCTGTCAAATATGTATGTGTGTATATGTACGACGTCTGTCATTGGTCAATGGTTTCGACGTGTTGTAGTTTTGAGAGTTTCGTTTGGTGCACGTTCAGTGCGAACCGCTAGTCTTAAATTCATCCGGTTTAAATATCATACTGGTCGAGTGAACGCACCCCTGGAGCGTTTTTTAACATTTCTGCCCTGTCATCCGGAGCAAATTCCTCGTCCTTCATAGCAAATCCCTCCAACCTTTTATAGGGTTATTCGGCCACATTTGAATGTACTACGTAGGCGTGTGGAATGAGGGGAATACTTAGATCGTTCGTTACTTGGAAGAAATGGTCCGTCTTGGAGGAGGTGTGATGTGATGTTAAAGATAAAACTATAAATATTTACATTATGATGGAACAAAACAAGCTAAAGTATTTGATGAAAATAATGCATATAATATGAAAGACAAGATGTATCCTACAGAAAGACTTTAAAAATGAAAAATAATAATCTGACCTCATTTTAAAACAATGTCCATTCCAAAATCTTGCCAAAACTTCATGAAACTTATAACTTTCTGCTGAAATGCACAAAAAAGCTTTTTCAATACAGGAAAATTCCACATTAGGTACTACGGGAAAACTCATTCAGCCACAAATGAAACCGCCCTTCCAAATGGTTTTCCGTTGTCATTTTAACTCTTTTCATCGAAGGTCGTCAAAACACATTACATATAAAATAAAACCCCACATAACTGAACTGTATCAGGACCTTTGAATCTGACCCGAGCCTACCTCGTTAGCTAAGCCGCGGTGAAAGGTATTAAGCCAAGAGCCAGTAATTAATTACACCCTAGGGATCAAGCCCGTTTAGGGTACCTAATGTGATAAATAATGTAGCCCTGTATCGAGAGATAAGACCTGTTTTGGTGGGGTATTTTGAATTTTTAATGGTTCGGTACGGGTATAGTATACTGTGTTTTTGTGTTAACAAACTGGATTTGATCCTATTTAAAATAGGGATACTGGGATATTAGTGTTATCCAAATATCTGTCATACTTTAAAGGCATTAGCTACATCGGATTTGTCTATGATACAAATTAATTTCACTTCACCACCAATAGGCGCAGACTCTATATTTAAGCGCAAATATTCTGTGTTTAAGGCATAATATGCCTTTATCATACCATTATCTCATTCTTTCTCTCTCTCGCTTTATACATACATATAATCACGCCTTTATACCTAATGGGGTAGGCAGAGCGTAAACGACCTACACAAAGGTCGTTCCGCCATGTGTGACAAATTTTGAGAGTTACTCCAGATGGATCTGTATATTGCTATAGTGACAGTTTGTCAGCCCATCGCCTAAATTACAATACTGAAACCCTCATATCCCTTAGCTGATTTTTACAGCATGCCCGGGTGGAGATGCAGCTGGCACATTCTATGTTTTTCTATCACTCCCAGTCCAGCATGGAACATATGATCTTTATCAATGCGTTTTATAACTTTAAAAGTTTGTGAAGTAGGTATCTGTTTTGCTGTATTCTATTCTAAAATTAATTTTTATTTTTGTAGCTATTGGAAATACAATACACAACGAATTATCTCTACGTGATTGTATGCACTATGCATATGCAGATCCAATTTCACGAAAACCTTTTGAACATTTTTTCTTTGACGTCATAAAGTGTTAGAGAGATTTTTTGATCGTACAAAAACAACTTAACAATGGGCCCGATTCGTAACCATCCCGACTTAACTAAATCTCAACTAAAAGTATTGCCATCGTGTTCTGTTCTCTTATGATAGAAAGTGACAGGTATGGACTTATATTAGTGAAGTCGCGTATTTTGCAACCACGAATTGCTACCATTATCTCTTTTGAGTGCAGTTTTGTTTCAAAGGCTATTTACAGATATAAAGCATTTTACATTTTGTAGAAAAATCATTACAATAAGTAATGTAAGTATCTAAAACAGAAACATTATTATATTTTTTCTTAGGATACATAAAAAGACGTAAACAGTCATTTCAATCTCACTAATGTAATTTTTTCTTTTTATTCAGGTAAGACTCGTGCTCCTAAACATACAACGAAAATAGGTAAGAGCCTAGTATATAGTAAGAGCAAATAACACAAAAACCCTTACTTCCGAAAAAAAAACGCAGTCCTATTCCATGT
>JARACY010000544.1:0-87915 GCA_029255725.1 Scrobipalpa atriplicella | reverse complement strand
GTAATATAGGAAATCTGGAAATGAGGCATTAAAATGTGGCAATGCATTCATTTCACTATTATTGGGCATTGTTCTATCGAAGTGGCAATTGAGATTCAAGAGAGGTTCTTGATAAGTTTATTGCTGTTGAAGGCTTTATACAATTCGAAACCTTTCCCTTTTGAATTGCCCTTTTGTTATTTTAAGGTAGGTCGGGAGGTTTGCAAGTTTGTTCAAAATTGTTTTTGTGTTTTTGATTAATTCAGAAGTTTCTATAAGAATTTTACGAGTGAAGCTTTAAATTAGGTAAGCTGGTAAAGTAACTAAGTTGAAGACGAATTGAGAACCTCCTCTATATTATTGTCTTTCATGGCGTCAAGCCAACCCTTTGGTCTTTAGTAGAAAAAAACTGTAACTTTAATGGTTTACTTTAAAGTAAATTGTTATATCTGATGTTTAAAAAAATCTATGAGGAATGAAAGACACAAAGTGCCAAAAACATCTTTTGAGGGCATTCGCTATGATCATACCACAACTATACAGTCTTCAGTGCCAAACACTACAAGAAGATTTTCTTCAGTACTCGAGCACAAAGTTGAGTTGAAGTCACTGTACCGTGTCCGAGGCGCCGAGATGATGCTTAAATGATTCCAAGTGGAACTAACGCTTCTAAACGGCAACCAGACAAGACAAATTGCTTTTAATATGGTAATGACCATCTTTATGAACGCACTCTGATTATGAGGCTCTTTTGGGTGATTATCGTCTGAACATTTAACATAATCATGCTCTTTTGGCTAGGGTTGGAAAAATTATATCACCTGATTTCTTCGTGCTGCGGAAGTAGTAAAAGCCGACTAAGGTATCCAAGGAATGGGCAGCCACTTAGCTGCCTCCGTAGTCTAGTGATCTGAGCCATGGGCTCCCGATCCGGAGGTCCTGCATTCGATTCCCAGGGGGCGAACACATAGTGATATTTGTTATCAGTTTGTGATATTTTCACCCGTTTGGTTTATTAGGTCAATGCAGGCTGCAGGCTGGCCAAATCACCTGAGTGTCTCGAAGAAAAAAGATTCCATGCTTCAGAGGCCACGTTAAGCCGTCGGTCCTGGTCACATGGAAATAAAAAGATAGTATGGACTATGAACTGCCTTTGAACAAGTTCTCGATGTAGAATACAGACAAGTATTTCTCACTAAACTAGTCTAGACAACCCAGATGTCATGTTGTATCGACGAAAGTAAAAGCATAGCGTGTATCATGCGACCATCTACATCTACAATAATAGCAGTATGACCGTCGCCGTCGCAGGCGCAGGCGGTAGAGATCGCTTTTTTACCGGGAAGAGTCGGTGTGACAAAGTAATGTGCGGGCTAATCGCGTTTCGTTATGTAATCGTGATGCATTACATTATGGTAATACGTGTTTGTTGACTAGAAATAGCGATCGATTTGTCTTGTCAAAAATATTACAGACGAAATTATAACACGCGTTATTGTGACTTTAGTAGGAATATTACCATCGATATTAGGTTATGTCCGAGGCAGGGACTGCATTACCGCAAAATTTTGATACTACAATAAAACTATATGACGTCATAATATGGTGGTTGTTCTTCGAAAATCTATCCTTAGAAAATCTAATCATCACTCTCAGCCGTAATTTGCTGGTTTATGTCGTGTACGGCTTTCTTAAATTCCATAAAAATAAGTAAACGAAATTGCCATCGTTGTGGGAATAAATGCAAGATGTTCACATCACAATGAGGCCCTCAATGGCATATTGCTGCTGGCTCGGCGGCTACAAGTGGTTCTTGACTTGAAAATTAGCAGAATACAGCTTCTTATTGAAAAATTTAGATGCTCTCTAGTATAGCCAATAAATTCAATACATATGTAGGTAGCAAAGTAACTATTACCTGAGTAATTTAAGTCACTGAGACGTTACTCGGTGCTTTAGCTACTTAGGTATTCTTTAACCTGTTTCCTGATATTTCAACCTATGTTACATAAGAAATTAAAGGTAGTTTTAATCGACTTCCAAAAAAAGAGGAGGTTCTCAATTCGTCTTCAACTTAGTTACTTTACCAGCTTACCTAATTTAAAGCTTCACTCGTAAAATTCTTATAGAAACTTCTGAATTAATCAAAAACACAAAAACAATTTTGAACAAACTTGCAAACCTCCCGACCTACCTTAAAATAACAAAAGGGCAATTCAAAAGGGAAAGGTTTCGAATTGTATAAAGCCTTCAACAGCAATAAACTTATCAAGAACCTCTCTTGAATCTCAATTGCCACTTCGATAGAACAATGCCCAATAATAGTACTTGAATATTGCCTCATTTTAAACCTCATTTTCCGTGTTCTATGATTTACGTTTTGATAAATTGTAATATGGAAATTGGTTGGGCATTCAAAGTGCAATGCATTTCATTTCACTATGCACAAACTTGAGTACATATTTCCTTTAATACCACTTCATATCTAAAACTTCAACCATTCCGTTTTTTTTACCGGATGAAAAAACTCTTATACGAGGCGTAAGGGACAGCTTACGTACTGTAAACTGTTTCTTTGTCTGAGCAACTCCAATGTCCCTTACAACTTGTATAAGCAGTTTTTGCGTTCTTTGTTTACCTAAATTCCTCTGTTTTTACGCTACCTATATTCGTCCTTCGGAAAAAGATTCTGTATCGTCACCACATAGCGTGTATAAGTTAAAGACTATCGTAATAAATAATGCAACAAAATTGAAAATAAAAAATAGATTTGGGTTTTTTTTTCCACAGAAAAATAATAATGATATCGTAGGCGAACTCGCTAGGCTGACATAAAGCCCTGTTATATTTGCACACAGTTTCACCATATTTAACTTTCCATCACAATTGACTACTTTTCCATAGAAGCCTGCCCTGAAACTTTCCTAACTTCACTCTGAATAGAGGGTTGTAACAAAAGCCTTTGAATTTCATAACTTTGCCGCTATCTCCACTGAATTATTTTATATTCGTTAATGTCGCTAGGCCTGGGAAGTAGGTACGGATACGCTACGGGATAATATGACGTAAAATGTATAAATAAGTTTATTATACTAAGCTAAGTACTGCGGCTTTTTCAAGACTTTTTATGCTGCATTTTTTCATCTGTTACTAACTTCAGTCAAGTAAATATGAGGAATGTTTCAAATAGGTACGAGTAGGGTTAATTGTGTGTGTGTGTAATGCTGTAGAGTAGTCAGGATCTTACCAGAAACCCTGAAAAGTAGGTCAATTCTATGTCTTTATCGCTTTCAGTTCAGCAAAGAAATCTCTCGCATGTTAATCCTTTCGGGGTTTATATTTATAACTAACCAGTACTTTACATCCAGTACATTTTATAAAGCATCCTAAATCCTATTCAATTTGCAATAAATACCCCGATCCTGCGGGTCAAGTCTTCGCTGAAAGATTGATGTACATTCTGGGTCAGGAAGGGACGGCCGCGATCAACCCAACTTCGTCAAGTTGCCATTTTAGTTTGTTGATGTTGCGGCCATTTTGGGCCTAAGTCTGTAAGTTTAGTTTTAAGTAATAGGTACTTAATTCAGTCTTTAGTATTCTTGTTCTTTGTCATTTTGTTGTTTTTTATTAAGTCTGGTTAATACGCAGTCCAATCTGGAATATGAATATCCCCTAAATTTTGTAACACATTTCAATACAAAAGTAGCTTTTTAGCTAGCTCGAACGCGCTCTACCTACTCCTCGAGGGATACAGGCGTGATTGTATGTCTTTATTTATGGATGATGTTGATCTGCGAGAAACAATTTTCGCTATCTTTGTTTTTGTTGTTGCGGTCATTTGGCGGTTGACCTGAGAAAGTTGCGGTCACGTAATGACACTAAGGTCATCATAGAACATTATGGACCCGGCTAATGTGGTCTATGATTGCTATTTAACAGTGAAAAGATGACTCTTTATTATGCCTTGAGTTTTCATGAGAGTGAAAGTAACTGTGCCAATTTTACTACTAAAACGATCTAACTACCTCTTAGGTATAGATAAATAGCTTTACTTTAAATTATCTTGTAGTTACAGTGGGCAGCAGGTCGAGTTACCACTTAAACGGACCAATTTATACTGGCTATACAGTACAACAGGTGGATATAACCAGTGTATATTGGTCCGTTAAATGGATAACTCAACCCTGCTGCCTACTGTATACAATGGCAGGATTTTCGTGTGTTTTTTGTACCAAATACTTATACTTACGAATAAAGTAAGATTATTCTTCAGCAACTGACCTGAAAACAAAAGAAACGTATATTTACCAAATTGCTCATTGCCATTATAATAATCTATGATTGCTCCTTCAACATAGTATATGAGTTCTTGAGACGGATCTAGAGTAAATGATAAATGAAGAATAAAAGTGTTTATTCGAGCGTTCTAACAATAACAAGTCATTCACTAAATAAGGATTATTTAGGTTTATTGTTCAATATTTGACAGTGGTTACTGATTTAGGTAAGTCTAGGCCGGAGGGTTGCGAAGGTCAGATGGCAGTCGCTTTGTGTAAAAACCAGTATCCTCGCTCAATCCCCTAGATTAGGTAGCCGACCCCGTGATATACGGGAAAAGCCTACGGAGATGATGATGAGTCCAGAGGTTACCGAGGAAGAGTTGACGATGGAGCGAGTTCACCCAGAAGTCTAACCACTGCACCAGCACCAGGTTCATTGCTAGGCAGAGCCACAACGACCCCCTAACAGGTGAATTTTATTCCGTCGAACATGCTTTGAGAGATATCTTCGACTGTGTTTTGCTTAGGTTGCCTACCAACTAAATTGATTAGGTCCTAGAACAATGAAACTCTCGTCTCCCACAACTGATTTCTATAGTATCGGAAAGAATAATTTGGAACATTGTTTATGTTTTTCTGTAGCTACCAGTCCCAGTCGACGTTATCAACACAATATTACATCCTTGTTTTCGTACTAATGTTCGTAACATATCAAATTACTGGACACCTACATCGTTACCAGAAGACTGATCGCATTAATAAAAGGGCGAGATAATGAAATGTTGTACGGGTTAATAAGGTTTATTCATATATGATTGATGTTTCTTCATATTATGATGGCACCTTTTCCCACTGAAATCTGTATGAAATCGGTCCTACTTTATTACCTACCTACCTTTTTAAGTAAGAATGCTATAAATTCGTAACTTGCGTTTAGGTGCGTCCTGGGAGCATTCGTTCGCGAGCAACATGTGCGCGCATAGATAATATTGTCCGCGAACGAATGCTCTCAATGAAGACGCACCTTTATTATGTTTTGTCATTATGTTGAATTTACTTTTACATCGTATCCAATGCGTACGTCTGTAGTTTACAGTATAACGTGCTCTCCACAGCACGCAAAATGCTAACCTCCCCGAACCACAGATTACCTAACTTTGTATTGTAGTACTTGAGAACGTGTCCATAATCCACACAATAAAAGTGCTCGCCCTCACACAATAGGCGATAAAATGGTTCACTATCGTAAACTATCAGATTTACACGACAGATATTATGACATTGTTGCATACCATTGTAGTATGCTAATTGCTTGTGCCTCTCTGTGGGAACGAAACAGTGTATCGTAGATTCCAGATGCCATACAGAAAAAGTTCGTTACTGCTGAGGTCTGAAATGAAGCAACGTATGGTCGAGTAAAATTGTAATAGCAAAGTAAACGAAACTTTGCTATTTCGGCTGAAGGTACACTTTGCAAGGAAATAATAAAAATTTAGTTAAATTCCCCAATTTCACTGTTTGAAAACATGTTTTACTTTTACGCAATCCATTCATTTAAATTACGCATTAGGCAGAATTTAAAAACATCTAATTTATATTACCAGCAGTGTGTACTATAAGACGCCGGTTAAAACGCTTCACTAGTGTTAGCAACTTCCATGCTGGACTGGCATTAATAGAAAACTTCCATGCTGGACTGGAAGGTGCCAGCTGCATCTCCTCCCGGGTATGCTGTAAAAATCAGTTAAGGGATTCGAGTGCTTCAGTATTGTAGTAACAACTTGTCACTACCTATAATACCTATAGCATTACACAGATCTATCTGGAAACCTAACCCTCAAACTTGTCAGACGTGGCGGGACGACCTTTAATTGGGTCGTTTACGCTCTGTCCACCCCGTTAGGGATAAAGGCGTGATTGTATGTATGTATGTAGTGTTCGCAAGCTAAGTCAAATCAAGTCAAGCTTTTGGTGACTTTCAACATTTCTTGAACTCCATATTCGTTCGTACAAGTGATTTTATAATAAATCCATTTTCTGAACTGCTCAACTGTCTTGTTAAGAAGTAATGCTGCGCTCAATATCCATTAAATCTTGGAAATCCAAATGTATCAGGCAGAAGTGAATATTTTATGAACTCAACTGCGACATGATTTATCACTTTGTAATCAAAGCAAAATGGTAACCGTGTAGGAGTCAAGTAAGGCATCTTGTGAGAACTTTAATAAAGATTCTAATACTGTTTCTGTTTACATTAATATAGATTGTTCATAAAAGATTGTTCATGTGATTTATCTTTTGAGAGGTCACAAGTTTCCCACCAGATTTGATTAACCCACAGACACCGGGACAGTAAAGTAAAGGTCGCTAACGTCTTCTGTCGTGTGGGTTTCAAGTCGATCGACCCGATGAACCCTGGTGTCAGAGTTTTTAAGCTGCCTAATAGCACAGGTCACTACTTTAGTATACTAATAGCTATACACATGTCAATCTAATGCGAGTAACGCCCTCAATATTTGTCAGATGTAGTGAAAATACCTTTTATATCTTTACTTGGTTGATTTTCAATCCTTCACAACCTTGTACATGAAAGAGGAAGCAGAATAAACATTTCAGTTTCTCAATATCTTTCTTATTCACAAGTAATTGGACATTTGAGATGGGTAGCCATTCACTGAACTCATAGAACAAACAGGTTTGTAGTATAAAGATACAATGAACCTATTTAGAGAATACATGGAATTACTAGAAAAGGGATGAATTTTCCGTATTGATTTCTGAAACGCAACAAACAACTTTTGAGCCGTGCATTTAATATTCACTTACGACTGTATGGGGTAGATAGAGCACCAATGGCTTATTCAACCCATTTTCCCTGCGTTTATCAATGTAGGGTCAGGGAGGGTCGTTTCGAAAAGATTGTTATGGTGACAGATCGGCTCGATATAGAAGGTTCTAGACTTCCGCAGATGTGTTGTAGTTTTAGGCAATGCAAAAAGCATTGTCAGCCAGCATGTTGAACGGAACCTTCGGCGCCGAACGTTACACTGGTGTGTTGCTGCCCTAAAACTTTATTTGAATCAATGAAATATATTCTAGGACTACATACGTAAGATGGAAAACCATAACTAAAGCAAATGTGCAAAGCGTAGTGCACAAAGCTTACTTAAATGCATGTAGTTCTAGTTTGTTCCCTGTTCCTTTGAGCTGGAAATAATAGCTCAATTCCTCACACTTTGTATTCCCTTATTTCCTTCGGGAGCTGGGAAGTGAAAACGGCGCTTCTAAGAAAGCTCGGGTATCAAAGAGATGTAGGTAGAAAAGCAAGTTTAACTAGAGGGCTTTCATTGCCTTTGTAGACGTCTGATAAGTTTGGTCTCTCAAGCCGGGAGCTGTGGGTTCGATTCTTACAACATACACACGAAGTTTATTATACTTTGTGAATTTGTTATGCAATGTCCATCACCTGAATCAAAGGCGTCAAATAAAACATCAAGGGAACTATAGTTCTTATAAGAACCAAGACATAGTCTCCTCTTCCCGTTCGCATGTCATGTTCATATATCATTGGACTTGGACCTATGCAAGCTCCCACCATCTTATCAATGGGAACCAGGATTGTCCGAATGTCTTCGACGACGATTACCATCTTGAAGATAATCAAGGTGATTCAGACTGCATTATCGTAACCAAACTGAGGAAAATCTCACAAAGTGATAAATTAATTCCCCCTGGAAATCGAACTCATGACCCCCGGTTCGGGAGCTCATAACTCAGACCACTAAAGCACGGCGGTAGTTAATAATTTCACTATAAAATATGAGATCTAGCCCAGGCAACCCGCGGTGAATCGTCTTTGTTTTGTCTCAGTGAAAGTAGCTGAAACGGCCTATTGTTTTGTCACTACGCTTTCTATCGGATCTAGACCAGGGTTATCTATTGGGCTGACGTAAGACTGTCTGGGAATGCTTGCGAATTGGTCTCAACTATTATGGTGTCTTTCTGCATGCATAACAATATCATGTAGGAAACGGCCTTATAAATACATACATACATATATTCACGCTATTATCCCTAATCGGGTAGGCAGAGCGTAAACGTCCTAATCAAAGGTAGTTCCGCCACGTCTGACAAGTTTTGAGAGTTATTCCAGATATATCTGTATATTGCTATAGTGACAGGTTGTCAGCCCAAAGGCTTATTACAATACTGAAACCCTTGAACCCCTTAGCTGATTTTTACAGCATGCCCGGGAGGAGAAGCAGCCGGCACATTCTATGTTTTTTTATCACGCCCAGTCCAGTTTGGAAGTAAAATATAAATAGCAACTTTTTGTATACAGCGTTTTATTTTCCTACCTATGTATGAACACTACGAAAGTAAAAGAATACAATAGGTGAAATGTAATGCTAACGAGGTGTACATTATGCGAAGTACCCACTAAAGTCTGCGAGGGTAAAGTGGGGAGTAACATAACAAATCGAAGGAAGGTTGTCCCTTAGGCCCGTATTTATAATCAGCTCTCAAAAGTGACAGCGAGTTTGAGTTCGTATCAGAAACGTCATTCCAATACAAAATGACCTGTCAAATCTGCACTCAATATTGCTCTCAATCTTGAGATGGCTTTATAAATTCGAGCCTTAGAATAAGTTGGTTTTACCCACTTTACTTTTTAAGATCGGATCTCACTTCCCACAGAAAACCTAATAGACAGAAGTGTCACTATGCATGTCGTAGTATTAGGCGGTTTAAAAACTCTGACACCAGGGTTCATCGGGTCGATCGACTCGAAACCCACACGACAGAAGAAGAAGTAGTAAACTGAGGAATAAACAACGAGCAGCAGCGGTCGAAGTGTAGTTTTTTTTTAAGGGAGAATTTTCCAAATCTTTTTAAAAAATACACGTCAACAACGTAACAAATTATGCGTCACTTATTCCATTGCTGCATGTTTTTTAAGAATTTTCCTGAGATTAATTATTTTACCTACTAAGTCTTTTTTGCAATTTGAATACCTGCGCTGATTTAAGTCTCAGAAAAAGATGAAAAATATAATATCTAAACAATAAAAAATATTTTCAGAAAAATTGTTCAGTAAAATGTGGAATCTAATGTCAAACAAAGTAGTCTCATAATTAAGAATCAAATTTTAGTATACCATTTCTATTCAATATTTCATTGTCTGTGGTATAATTCGCAAGTGTTCGTTTAAAATTCAGCTCACTCGCATCAAAGCATTCGGCTCACTTTGCTGAGGTGTCAAATACACTTATGGGAAACATTTCTTCGCTACGTGACAGGTCCAAGAAAGTAATACTTAACCCTACTGCGCTAAGAAAAGGGAGAGTGCTCATAATGTTTAATTTTATACACACATATACTCACGCCTTTATTCCTCAAGGGGTAGGCAACGCGTAACAGTCCAGTAAAAGGCGTTTTCGCCACGTTCGACCAATTAAGGGGGCAATTCAGAAGGAAATGTAGGTTTATCGTATAGTGATAGGTATCGCCTTAATTAATTATTAAATAATTAATTCGCCTAAATGGATTAAAAGTGTACAATCACAACAGTCGAACCCGCTATATCTAGATCAAAAACCCAAAGCTCAAGCAACTAGAAACTGAAACTTGATCCTTTACGCAAGTAAATAGTACCTAAGTTATTAAGTGGATAAGTTAAGCTATCCCACAGAAAGTTTGATACCACTAAACACTTAAACAACTTATGATAACAACAGAATCAAGGCCATTATCACTTTTTGACTTCACACTTTACCAAAAATACTTTACTCCAAACGTACAACCAAAGAACGCTATCAGTTGCTCATATCGTAGGAATTTAGTCCGACTTTTATATGAATAACCTGTACATTTTATGAAAAGGAAAATTCCCAGGAAAAGCGAATGAAAAGATACCTCAGAGCTACACGATATGACGAGATTCCTTATAAAGAATACAGTCTATTGAAGTGCTTTGAATGGGTCTCATGAAGAGATGGTAGGATTATTTTGTAATAACTGCTAATAGAAAGGATAAAGAGCTTAATATTTATCTTCTTTTATTAGTTGTCGTTGGTCGTGGATGCCCGTTTTCTGAATAATCCGTAGATGACTTTTTTAGTCGACTCAACGACGAGAGATGGGGTGTTGAGAGCGTTTTTCACTATGACCTTCCGGTGGATGAGTTGAGATGATGATGATGAGATGATGTTTACCTGAAAATAAATATAGTTACTTGTTCAACAAGAGAGGGAAGTTCGTTTTTACTGCGAGTGCTGATTTTGAATCCTGAGGTAGCGAAGGATACTAAAATTGAATCACGAGCGTAGCGAGTGATTAAAAAATAGTATCCTGAGCTCACCGAAGGATTCAAAGCACGAGATGTAAATGAATTCGCTCTCGTGTGATACATACAACTTTTCCCACTTTCAGTGAGAAAATATTGAGGTGTGAAATTAGGAGAAAATGCCATTATTACTTTTTTATTGGAAAAGTTGCGTTCGGAAATTGCAACAACACTTAAAAAATAAATTAAGCAGACGTAAAATTATTCTAAAATTAGCATGTAATGTTATTAATTTTATCTTTTTAATACAAATCAAATTAATTACAACAATAATAATATATTTAAACATTAAAATTTAATACTTTACAAGACAGTAAAACGTAACAGAATAGTCTACAAAATAAAATTTTAGGTTGCATCAATTTTCAGAACGCACCCCACCAAGAGACCAAATAAAAAAAAGAAAAAACAAGTTGTGTCAAAAAATGACATACCTTTGCCTCATTTAATAAAATTAAAAAGCTACTTGGTCTCTCTTAAGAATAAAATGGCCTTTTCCTCACTGAATTTAGGCGGGAAATGTGCTCTTTTTGAGGTGAAAGTGGGAAAAATATATTGTTATGTTTTTTTCTTTATAAAACTTGCCATGTATACATAATATGGATTATTGGGTTACTTTTAACAGTATAAATAGTACCCTTGTTATCTATTGGAAACATACGTGACCGAACCCAACCCATGGACAACAGGTAGTCCAAAATAATCTGAATACGGTCATAACCTGACAGAAGCGTCCATATTGAGACGGTTATTGTAGCATTAATAAGTAATACGCTCAGCATCCCTTGGCTAAACATGAGATATATTACTCGGGTCGAATCGCTTTAGGGTCCACCAAAGATCTAAAATCTTTAGACTACGCATTCTCGAATAAAAGGTTATAATTAAATAAAAAAGAAGATTCAAGCGCACGAAATCGTTGAGTATTTGTGCTCGTCGCGCTTTGTCGTTATACATCAAATACGCAGTCCTGGCTCAAGAAGTTTTTGAAGTGAAACTTCTTCCTTACCTTTCCTTAGGGTCGACTGCTAGAAGGTAGATCGCATACACGTTTTTTTAAGGAATCTCCAGCAGTTGCACTTTAATCTAAAGATGTTGAGTCATTGAGTTCTAAGTACATAAAAATTGATGCGAGCCTTTTGGCTGTTTGGGTTTCATTACATTTCTTCTTGTTACAGAAGTAACGAACATATACATAACTAAGCTATGAAAATTAGCTCTACTACAATAACAAAGATCTTAAAGAGCTTTTTTGATGACTATACAATTATACATACTTACATCTTCAGTTAATCAAAATATGTGTTGTAAATTGTTCTAGTTGTTATTCTACCCCATTAGGGATAAAGGCGTGACTAAGTATATGTATGTATGTATGTTATTCTTCAGACTGGATCACTTCTTTCTTTGTGAAGTATGAAAAGTCATTATGATGTGATGAGTTTTCCCATGGGATTTTATGTGTCGTTCTAGAACATTTTCTCTGTAACTTATAACTACCAAACCACTATCAAAAGCATATCAATGTAGCGATTTTTATAAATGAAAACGACGTACAAACCAGTTTTTGATTTCGGGGTCAATCACCTGAGGTTATATTATACACAGACAGACATGCAGACAGCCACAACTTACGCAGCAATACGTAATCAGAACTACCGTACGTTTATATAGGATGTTTTAACACAGAAATTATATTTTTATGCGGTGGATGTACTCTTGACTCTAGTCTAAGAATTGTTGACCAAGAGAAAGTCGAAGATGGAGCAAGCTTATACAGCAGCCTCACAGGAGTCACAGGTTGAGGGAGAGGTTTGCTGTGTTTTACAAAATATTGGCAAAACGCAGCATCAAACTTCGATGAAACACGGTCGCTAATCAAGGCGGTCCATTGTCACTTATATACTACACCACACATCAAATAAGTAGGATAATACTTCTACAGTTAATATTAATTATCCTACATAATTTATGTGTGGTGTAAATTCCAGCGAATTAACCAAACGCAAGCCTGTAACACCGTAACCTGGGATAAACCTCTACCTAGAAGATAGATCCTCAAAATACCATCTGAATTTTACTTCTACAATTTTATTTCAACTCTTAATGCACCCTGTATAAAAGTCATATATGCAAATGATTTTGTAATTGAAGGTAATCAATTTAGTTTATCTAACATTATTGTTTTTGCTACATTGCTACCTGCAGCTATCTGAACCAGTTTGTTGCTTTACAAGTGGGACGATAACAGTTAATTGAGGGCATGTTAAATTCAAACAGTTAGTTAAATGATTAGAATGGATTTAATACGTTATTTCGGACAGTCCCATCGGTGGTACCATTAAATGGGTACATACGGGTGTATTTTTGGTGATTGAAATTGAAAATTACATTTTTCTTAATGGACGGGGAGTGTGGGAGTGATAAAAAAATAGAATGCAGCTTTTTCCCGGGCATACGGAAAAGGGAGCAGAGGGTTTCAGCGTAACTGTAAACCACAGAGGAGCTGTTCTCTGTTTGGTTGATTGTTACCTTTTAGATATTATTTTTACATTTTCAAATAAAGCTGTGATAGACATTACAAGCAAATTAAAAACAATTGCGTTTCGACACAAAAAGAAAAAAAAATATTGACGCCATATGCAATGCTGCGATCAATAATCATAATCTCTAAACAAAACAAGTTATTCATTAAAAACCGTGTCAAAGCCATGATGTACCTCTGTCTTAGTAATATTTACGTGTAGGTCACGTTACGTAATACATCAACCAAGACACCAACACATAAAATTGGCATAATATGATTTTGACCTACAAATAAACATGTACTAACTACTGAGTGAAGATTTGACTAATTGCCATGAGCTAATTGACGTAAAGGTTGAGAGACATGTTACACTTAACCAACTTCTATGACATAACATAACATAGGATAGGAAAGATAAGACATATGTTTTCTTTTTCTGCTTTGAGGGTTCTCGGAGCGAACGACCCGATGAACCCCGGTGTGAGAGTTTTTAAACGTCTAATATGCGATGAAGACGACTGTGATACATTAAAAGTACAGTAAAACGTAGACATCAGCACGCAATAGAATAAATTCCTGGACTATGGAACTCCATGAACAGCCAGTAGACTAAGGCCCATATTTAAAATCAGCTCTCAAGAGTGACAGCGAGTTTGAGTTCGTATCAGAAATGACATTTCAATACAAAACGGCCTGTCAAATCTATACTTAATATTGCTCTCAATCTTGAGATCGCTTTATAGATATGAGCCTCAGTATCTAAAAAAATATACCAATACCATAACAACAACAAATCAATCTGTCAAACAAAATATGAATCAAACCTTCACCACACCACTGTGGCTAGTGTCATGGCGCTATCTTTATTTGTTTTGACAAATCCGTGTACTGTTGACCACAGTACACTCTCCGTTCTTACTTTAAAGTATATTTTTGAATAGCAAGTGCTAACTCTTTCGTTTTATCTGACAGCCTCCGACGTCTTATTTTTCCATATCGAGATGAATCGATTTGTGCCCGTCGTTCGGTTGTTTGAACTCATGCCCGTATTTATAATCAGCTCTCAAGTGTGCAACGAGTTTGAGTTCGTATCAGAAATGTCATTTCAGTACAAAACGATCTGTCGAATCCATACTTAATATTGCTCTCAATCTTGAGAGCGCTTTATAAATACGAGCCTCAATGTTTGTGTGTTTATTGCCGGTTTGAATGTCAGATTTTACACGCTTGTCATATTAGTTGTAACTTGTAAGTTATCTAATCTAATGTGATTTTGAGCAGTAGGTATTGCGCATTTTAACTATGTAACCTGAAGTGCTTGTGTACCTGTTGTGGAAGTGATACAACAAGAACTATTTAGTACTAGCTGTTACCCGCGGCTTCGCCCGCATGGTCACTGTGTAATAAAAGTATCCATTGGATCGCTTAGCCTTGACAAATAACTGCCACCAATCCTGACATTCAAGATATTCTGACCTTCTGTTCGTTCGTCGTACCGTGGCCCGTCTTGTAGAATCACAGTGGTGCCATCTAGCGGAATTTGATTTTGCAACATAATCGATTTATCCACGGGAATGAGATGTTTTCCCGCGGAAAAAAGTAGCCTATGTCGCTCTCCAGCCATCAAATTATCCCCATACAAAAAATCATGTCATGTCGACGCTCTGTTGCGACGTGAAAGAAGTACAAACAAACAAACACACTTTCGCATTTATAATATTAGTACCTATGGATACGTATCTCACTTCAGTTTTAAATAATTTACCAACAAAATGGCTGCTTTTCTGCCCGATTGCTAAGGATAACTAGAAAAAAAAGCGTTATATCTCGCGATATAGTATATTTCTCATTAAGTTGTTAAGAGATAATTTGTTCACAATTTTTTTATTTAAGAGCTTCTTAGAAAGGAAGCTACAGGCAGGAAACAATCATCTTACTGCCAGGATGGACGGTGCATTTCTGTAATTATATCCTACAGTACAAACCACATAATATGGGACGTTCTTGATTTATTAAGTGCGTGTGAAATAAAATATATTCTTTAGCAGGTTATTTACCTACTAGGGTTATTCCCTCTATTCTATATAGATAATGCTATCGACTGACCAAACGATGGCACAACTTGACCAAAATTATTGCCGTCCCTTTCTGTTTTCTTATGACAGAAAATGCCAGGTATAGACATATATTTTTTGCATCTACGAATTGCGAACAATGTATTTCATTTGAAAATAATATTTATAGCGTCTATGAGAAAGTATTTTCATGGCATTCATGCAACATGTGTTACATTTTTACGCTTTTCCCATTGAAGGTAATGTATCACAGAAAGTGGCGAATATCTCATGGCAAGCACAAAAACATGCTTATTATGGTATAAATTCATGATTTGCGTGACGAAAAGCTTTTTGCCTGGTAACGATAGCGGTTGTACTTTGTATTGTAGGTACTCTATTGTTGAGAAGGTAGGCTCTTTGCACACTTCTGTGTTATATTCAATGGTTATATTTTAATATTTTTTTAAGTTTGTTGGAAAATGCTTCAGAGATTAGTAGTAAGTTGTCATAAAAAAAAAACTTGCTATCTTGATAATCCTAATAAAGGAAGAACTGCACGATTTGGAAAATTTACTTGTTCATAATTTGATTAGAAAAAGTACAGTTTGAAAAGTACAACTTGACTTAAAGACCGATTGGCAAAATGTCTTAAACATCTTCAAGAAGATTGCCCCTTAGCAAAACAACACAAAATTACATGAAAGAAATATTGGCGGGTTACATTCGTAGTAAGAAGTAAGCGCCTCGATATCTTCCCAATTCTATAGTGACAGGTTGTCACCTTCGATTCCCTTAGCTGATTTTTACAGCATGCACGGGGGGAGATGCAGCTGGCACATTCTATGTTTTTCTATCACTCCCAGTCCAGCATTACTATTCCCGTTTGTTCATATATTAATTAGATTACAGTTCTTGTGTATGTTATCTCACATGATATTCTCGTTACGATCTGACCCAATTCCATAATGTACCCACGTAACAGTTTCCCGGAAAATCAGCTTTGGTTCAGTCTGCACTCATTAATAGTAATATCGATCTGACGAAAATTACATTATTTTCGTGTATAAATACAACAGAAATACTTATTACACATTGCACGAAAATAAATTTAACATAAAACAGATACTACAAAAAACAAAAGTAGGTACAATGAGGGCCAACTCTTTGTTATAGTAGAAATTTCTACCGGGCAACCTTTGACGATCATATTTTGCATAGAGGTAAATTAGGTATTATTGTCGTTTTGGGAGATAGAAAATATTATTGTTTTGTGTCGAAAGATTCTTTTGATATGGGCTTGTTTTTTGCTATTTAAAGAAAGGGAAGAAACATTTTTTAGATCTTTTTACACAGATTGAAGTTTACTCTTTAAAACACTGCTTCAAGTTTAACTGTCAAACCTTATTATGAATCATAAATTAATTAACCCACTCTCGATTAGGAATATCTAAAACCGGTCAGATCAAATACGACTCAATTTATATAACACTGTCAGTTTTGAACAACCTATCAAACTTAGACGTATTATGTAACATGATATGTCAGTAATTAAAAATTAAAAACTTAATCTAGGTCGATACGTCGAAAAATATTTCTGTTGGAAACTATTTTTTAACCAGCTCATGATTTATTAAAACAGAAAAGCTCTTTTCACTGTCTTTCGTTTTGTTTTATTAATATTGTGAATATCTATTTTCATCACTGGCCTCCAAGCATTGGTGCTCCATGTCTTTGGCTACAAGCTAGAATACGGAATATTTAAAAAGGTCAAACTATTTATTATGTCTAGGACGTTCAGTTTTATCTTCAATATATTAGATACTATTATTAGGCGTTGCTACATCATACCTGCCTTATCCTCCAAAAATACTTTTCTTACATAGAAATAAATTGCACTGAAAATTCACTCAATTCGGTGTCACTCGCAAATACAACCGGCGCAACATCACGATTATGTTTTTCAAAACAGTACCTTAAATAACATATTTTACCCTTTAAATTCGCAGTTCGCGTGTAATTACGGTAAAACACGCTACGACGACGCGTAATGTTGAATGAGGAGCGCACAACATGACAACATGCCAGCTTCTAGTGAACTTTGACACCAGCAGCCTTTAAGGCCCGTATTTATAAACAGCTCTCAAGTGTGACAGCGAGTTTGAGTTTGTATCAGAAATGTCATTTCAGTACAAAACGACCTGTCATATCCATAATTAATATTGATCTCAATCTTGAGATCGCTTTATAAATACGAGCCTAAGAAACGCACGCAGCACATTTTGTTACCCTTCACGTGCGTTTAGGTATGGAGTCCCGAATTCGCTAATTGGCTGAAAAAAGGGACATTCCGCGGATTGTGCATTGCAAAGCGCACAAACTGCGAAACGTCCTTTTATTTCGGCCAATGAGCGTTGTACAGCGGTGATTGCTTTCCTTACCATGTATTAGCACATTTTGTAACCCCTCAAATGCTTTTAACATGTATGTGCCCCGTTTGCTCATCTGCTTCCCTTCTTCAGTAAAACTGTGTTCCTTTCATCGAGAAATGCCAGTGCCTTGTAGGTTTCACCTTGGTGACCTATCTTGGATCCTAAACCTATTACAAATTTATTGGTTTGACGTATAAAAAAACCTGCAATCACAAAATTGACACTAAAATACCTAAACCTAAAACTCTACATTTGCATGCAAAAATTTCAGTGAAGTTAAGGGATGCGGAAAATACGGAAGAAAAAAGGAGACAAGTTATAATGGTTCGTTAAATTGGACAAAATGTAAGGGATCCTATTTAATTGGCCAAATAATCGTCTTGCCAAAAATGGACAGAAATAACCACATATTCCCGACCCTTCCCAAGTGTCATATCCTTCAAAATCCTTCGTAAATATTCACAAGTCAGGGTTCCATGGAAGCTGGTCTCCAGATATCGTCAGTGCGGTTCTCAAATGGAGCAATGTGACCGCGGGCGTGTCGTAAACATCGCCACATCTCTTTTTTCTTTTTTTGTGTTTCAACGGCCTTGTGAAGGTGGGAAAATAAGGTGTTGTTTGCTTGTGTTTTATTGGATTCTTAACCTTTTTTGTTTTTATGTTGGCGCTACTGCTAAATCCTAGCTGAAATGCTACTCTGTTAGAAAAAACAAACTTTAATTACGCTCTAGGTTATGATAACTATAGGTTAGGATAACGAATACATTAATGATTTTAAGTTTGTAAGAGGTTCCTTAGACACTATAGCTTACTCTTTTTTCGATGTGAGAAAAACTTTCAATTATATTTGCCTAAGCGACCTACAAAATGTAGGTAAGATGGTAAGATGACTGACCGAAGTGGTACTACAAGATAAAAGCGGTGTTATGTCATGTTCATTTTAGCAAAGAACTACGTTTGCGACAGTGCTCTAATAATAAATGCAAAGAGCTGTACCTAATTCTTCTGTTTGTTGATGTAGTGCGTCTGCTCTATATCTTTATTTACCTAACTAATAATACCATTATATAAATTCACTAGGTAATGAATATAACGGCAAAGATCCACAATGGGAGATAATCCGTATTTTAGAAGAACAGTCATTATAATCTTGGACACGTGTAACTGAAAATAGAATATCTAACGCTGATAAAAATGACCATATAAATAAAAGCTCATTCAGACAGAATCAATATCAATACTGGGGCAGACAGACAGCCCTGTCACGTGATTTTAGGGTCGCATGTTAGGCTTCACGTGGGTAGTTATCCCGGCGCGTGTCAATGGCGTTTCAGGACACATGATAGACAGATCTCGTGTATCGGCTAAAGATATCAGGATTGCATAAACATTTTCTGTAATGTTTTGCTTTTAAAGTCTGTACCTACGTAGTTTTTTTTAACGATTTGTAACGGTTTTGCTAATTGTAAGTTTTAAGCATTTGCGAATGAACAGCAGTTCTTGACTCCATGTTCACGCGCACAAATCATAAAGAAAATGTTTACATTTCCATTGTTGTTTTTTGTATTTGTGATAAATTATCTACCGTGTAACTATGAGTACCTAAAAGTTTTCTATTGCTTCCTCCGTTTACGAAATAAATTATAATATCTGTTTTCAATATTCAATTTTACACGCCCCATTTATTCATATGGAAGCATAAAAACAAGCTATTAACAAAAGCTTTATGTAGGTAGGTTGTAACACAGTCCACTTGCGTCATTTTTGCCTCATTTTGGTCTGTTCAGGAGGACCGTACAAAAACAAATGACACTCCTAATGCATGTATTTTAGAACCAAATTAGTTTACACCTGGTAAACATTCCCTTTTCAGCACTATGTAGGCACAGACTACGTTGGAACTAGACACGAAACCGGGAACCCAAAGGTTCCGGACTACCCTTTTCGAAATGGCCCTCAAAAGTTGCTAAGGTGTGTACATAGCGGCCATTGATCCGGTCTACTCTCCAAACAAATAAGAGCAGAGGGAACAAGGCGATTGATGAGTATATCTCAATGGTTTTGAATCATGTCTTGTTAGGTACAGTGTTTATCTTTATACGTATTTAAACATTTTGTAGGTAAAGATGTTTGGGTATAAGTATTGCTAAGTGGCTGAGTTATAATTTAAATAATTGTTCAAATTCGAATTAGCTGTTCCCCCTTCCAATATGCAAGTGAAAGAAATTCAAAGAAAAAACTCAATAATGCTATCGATTCGGGGAGGACACGACTTAGCCATATTTTTTAAATACCTTTATTTGTAAGGCATTTCCTCCATTTTCTCGCCATCTCACTAAAATTATAGCCGTCCCCTTTAGTCCTCTCAAGTGATAGTTGATAATTAATCAAGATTTAGTGAATTTGAACGCTTCAAAATTGCACCCATAAGCAGATAGGAGCACCGCGTCTATGTGTAATGTTATCTGTGCCGGCAACACTAAACAGCACTTTGCAACATGGTATATGATAGTATGGAGCGTGTAACTTTTAGGTGCAAACACACAACTATTTGGACCAACTCAGGAGTGTCTACGTAACTACAGGGTGATACTAAAACGACGTTATAATAACGTTTTTACTTGCGTTTTGAGCGTATGGCATACTGGAAGTTTTGAGCAATTATAGTTTTCATTGTTATTATAATATGCAAAATTAAAGATGCATTTTACAAGTTAGTTTAGCTATGCATAAGAGTAACTTGGGATTTCCTTGATAATGCAACAATGCCAATAACTAAAACTTCAAAAAAATCTACTGTTGGTAATAAATTGGAGGATATAAAACAAATCAAAAATAATTTGTACCGCCATGTATAAAACTAAATAGAATACTGTGAATATTGAAGCTATGCAAAACATTTATATCACGTGCAGACTTTGCAGGTTGGCACAAAATATAGAAGTTTTAGAATACACGTGCGTTTTAGAATGCAGAAATCGCAAAGATGCATCCTAGCCCCTCGAGCGTATAAGATTCGTATCAGATGGAGATTGTGAGTAGATATAAGATAGATACCGCAAGTTAGGGCGGCCACAAATAAAGACGTGACGACTTCGTGACGTCCAACTTTACCTACGTCAACGTTGCAAGTTACTTCGTCATGACGTGGATATCCACGTCGCACAACGTAAAGGCTTACGTCACGAGCACGACGTCGTGACGGGGCACGTTGCCTTATTGCCCGGAAAACTTTGCCACAACGTGCCCCATCACGATGCCGTGACATGAGTTTTTACGTTGTACGACGTGGATATTCTACGTAAGTATAGACGACGTACCATTCAACGTGAACGTTACTTTGGACGTCACGACGTCATCGTGACTTTATGTTTGGCCGCCCTTAGGTCACTTTGTGTGCACAAAAAATCTCTGACTATCGAAGTAATTTGAGTCCATCCAGTTAAAGCTATAGTTAAAGCTTCGTTAGTATAGTTAAATCTTTGCTACTATAATACAAAATGTCGGTAGCTGAAAAATTGTTCAATTTGTGCAATATTGAGTTGTAACAACACAAATAAAACTGGACGACAAAATAAAGATAGTTCGTTTCGCTGTAGGCACGAAAAAAATACGCGCTTGCATCCAAACAGTTTGAAGATCTTGCTTGGTCTACTATAAATCTGGGTCTGACTGAGATTCGCGTACATCTCGCAATACTTACATATTTATAAACAGAATGCATAATATTCAGTGAGCAAAAGCTGTATACCAAAGGATCAGAAAAAGGAGGAATAGTGAAAAATATTCGACTAAGCTTTTCCATATCTCAAAGGAAAAATGTTCCTGTTATTTGAAATGAATCTAAAGTCAGAACGTGTCAATAATAAATATAGAATTTAAAACTGTATGTAAATAAAGGAAGTTTTCAAACCAAAAAAAAAAAAAATAGGCTAGTCTAGCATAGAAGACACAGTGAAAAACAAATGTATAAAACTAGAAAAAGTGCATACAATATTTGCTCCGCATACACAAAAATCTTTTACATTTAGATTATGAGCTGTATGAAGAAATTCTCATTGTTTCTAGCTCTAAATAATTTAAGGTCTCATATTTCTCTCAGAGTCCGTAAAACATAATTTTGCATGCATATACGAAGAAAAGGTGCTGTTATGCTTTTATGACCGTCATGAAAAACATTGTTGAGGAATATTTAATGTTTTGAAACAATCGGAATAATGTTTTGAAACAATGGTAAAATTTCATAAATTATATTGTTTTCTAATTATTTCAAGTGGTTAATGAATGGTTAAAATAATGCTGTAACTAGGTAATAGAGAGACTGGGCGCTTTTCCGCTAGACGGCACGTCAACGGCAACGGCGACGGCACGGTACCGTCGACGGTATCGTAGGTGAGATAATGTATGATAATCAATGAAATTATATGACACGCTTTTCCACTTGCCGGCACGGCACCGTCACGGCATGTCATCGATTCCCATAGATATTGTCACGTGATCGTCGCCGTGCCGCCGGTGCCGTGCCGTCTAGTGGGAAAGCGCCCATTTAGTTGGTTTTTATAGTCCCAGTTTACGGTTAAAATGGGACAGATATAATTGAGGTAGAGCCAGGAACGTCACCAGCTTAATAGAGAGACATTTCAGTTATCAGGATTGTGTATTGCTATAGTGACAGGTTGTCAGTCTGTTGCCTGAATCGCAATGCACCGAAACCTTCGGTTATGTATTCTGTATCCAAACAAACCAACATACTAGCCTTCTTCCTACAAGCGTAGTTCTAAAATAAATCTTAGTTAAAACCGCGTAGGCCAGACCTATTATCGACAACAAAGCGAAACAATATATCGCTCTATAGTTGTATATTATACAACAATAAAGCAGGAAACTGCACTAACTGAGACCATTTGATACCACCTACGAAGCCCCTACAGGAAGCCTGGCTTTGTGGTTTAGATGTTAAATAATGATGTAGCTATAGCAATTACAGAGTAGGAGGACGGTCGGTATAGCATTTTATGTTTTTTATACCGGGTGTAAGGGACAGCGTACCAGGAACTGATAGGGGTTGCTCAGTCAACGAAACTGAACAACTTTCACCAGGCAAATCTTTCAGTAGATGAAAAAAACAAACTATCCACTGAGTTCTGGCCACCAATGTTTATTCGAAAGGTGGTTAGCATCGACATCGAGTAAATACCGTGAACACAAAATGTGAATATCATTCTCCTGTGTGAACTGGAATCGATACACGTGTATACACGTGTCCACGGTCCAACAAACATTCACGTGGCGTGGGTTTCAACTGGGATACCTAATCATGCATATCCACATTATCTACTCAGAGTTAGATCAACTAACTTTGTGTTGAAAGTTCAGGTGACATCTGAACTGATAATAATAAAATAAGTCTGGTAAGCAAGGTCAGTCGGTTTTAAAACTCTGACAGTAGGGTTCATCGTTCATCGGTTTCAGGTAATTTGCGACATTCTTATAAGTATGGATAGTCGGATGGCAGACCAAAGACATAATTTAAAAGCAAATACAGCAAATAAATGTGCCCTAGAGTAAATCAATTGTTAATACCTACTACAAAATCAAAATACAAACGTGTTAAGTACCAAGATGTAATAAAAACAAATGTAGGGTTTTAAATACCAACCATACATAGCTATGACTGAAATATAAATAGCAATTTTTCTAATTTAGTAGTCAATGACCGTACATCTCGTTAATGAGAATATACCTCAAAGTGTAAACTGAAGGGCTATTTGCTTTGGCAATTTAGACATACAAAGATCTATGTTAATTGGTCCGAAATATATAGTATACATACCTAGCGGTAGCCTTTGAAGTAGGAATCCTGGATTGAGTTTCGGCAGAGAATAACTCCGTGTTAGTAAATAATGAGAATCGTCAAATGAGAATCAAAAATCTACTGGAGCAGGATTTGAACCTGAACCCTCGAGCAAATAAACTGTTACATCTCTGCAAACCACTTTTAGGTAACCAAACAACCAGAAAATTAATTTCTCATTTTCTTTGTTATGTTACTGTTTTGTAACTTAAGTACAGAACAGACTGAGTACATAAAATCACGCCTACCCCATTAGGGATAAAGGCGTGATTATATGTATGTATGTATGTATATCCCTTACTTATATTACATACACATACTAGGCAGACAGAACGTCATCGGATCGCACGGAGGTAGCTTTTATACCAACCCTGATTTCGATATTGTGACCCCGTTTCTTAAAACAATTACCTATATAAAAACAAACAAACTACACATAGGCTCGTATATATAAAGCGATCTCAAGATTGAGAGCAATATTAAGTATGGATTTGACAGATCGTTTTGTACTGAAATGACATTTCTGATACGGACTCAAACTCGCTGTCTCTCTTGAGAGCTGATTATAAATACGGGCCATACAAGACCAACACGAATAGTTAATATTCATTTAAAAATTCATGAACCGGATGTAAACTCCGTTCTAAATTCAAAACTGAATGCCAAATATCCGTTTGCATAACTCGAACAAATGGTAACGCATGTTCTCATTTCTCTCTTGAAGTTAACAAACATGGCTGAATCCGATATTGTGGGAAATACACGTCTAAATTCTGAATTTAGTTTTCATACCTAAATAAAGCTACGAGAATAGGTATATTACGGGGTAGGCAAGAGAATCAAAACTGTTTATAGAACGTTTTCATGTAGTAGGTAGAGACAGTCAGCTCTATTAAATTTCCCGCAAACTGCCAACGAAACTAAAAAACCTACAAAGAAATTCTTTCAGAACCCATTCCTACAACTGATTCCAGAAAAAAATCATGGTGAAAGTTGTTCAGTTTCGTTGTTTGCGGGAGAAGCTGTTCCATATTTACAGTACATTACTGTGTAGTGACGAATTGTCAGTCCAACTTTCATAACCGATAAGACAGTCCTACAAGTTACCGCTATACAATAAGCACTCAGCTATTTAAATAAAGAGACAGACCGTCATGATGACAAATGACGTTACAGAACGCAACTCGACCTGAACCAATCGTCGCGTGAACATTCTGGTCATAAAGGCCCGGGTTATACGGACTGATCTTGTCAGACTGACACAACCGTTGATGACAAATGACGTGACAAAACGTAACTCGACCTGAACCAATTATCGCGTGAACATTCTGATCATAAAGGCCCGGGTTATACGGACTGATCTTGTCAGACTACGCAAACTTACGCCCTGAAAGTTAGCGTTTTGGAAAATTACGATAGGAAGTTGACGATTTGGCCACATTAGATCAAATTAATGTAAACGAAAAGGTTAGTAATATTATTGATTTTCGTATAAACTGCTGTTTTTCGTTTCGAACATTTTATAAAAAAAAAAAGTGCCATAAATATAGATAGAATGTTTTCGCGTTCGTAATTAATCTTATGTAGGTACCCATCGGTCAACTAAAAAAAAAGTTGGCTTTTCGAATTGTATCGCGTTGATGTCTTTTGTATTGATTCTCTTCTGTAGATACTCTTATTCATTCAATAGAACTTGAATTTTATATCTTGTCTAACAAAATCAGTCTGCGCGTACACATCCATAACGCATCATAATCATAAAGAACCGAAAACGTGCGAGACAGTACCGTTTCCCAAATAACGTGCATTACTTGTTAAAGTACGTCAAGGGTTTAAATGAATGTGGCGGAAAAAGTAGCTTACGCCACCAACATGGCCGCCAACGGCATTTTTGACAGTTTTCCCTCCGTGTTTCTTCCTTCCATGCTGGACTGGGAGCGATAGAAAAACATAGAATGTGCCAGCTGCATCTCCTCCCGGGCATGCTGTAAAAACCAGCTAAGGGATTCGAGGGTTTCAGTATATTGCAATTTATAGGCGATGGGCTGACAACCTGTCACTATAGCAATATACATTATCATCTGTAATAACCCACAAAACTTGTCAGATGTGGCGGAACGACTTTTGTTTACGATAGACATGGGTCGTCGGGTTGACATGGGTAGTCGGGTCGATATGGTTTGTCAGGTCGACGTGGTTCAGAAGAAAAAAGATAGTTCTCCCTACATGCAGCGCCCTCGCCCGCGTTCATTTAAACCTTTGACGTATTTAAGAACCGCTGCGCACGCGCACTTTCACTCGACGCACTAAATACTATAATTACCAAGTTCGCATCTCCACTACAACTGTTGTGTTGAGGTGCTGTGAGCCTGTGAGAAATTTGAGCGTATTTAAAAAGTACAAATAGGTAAAACGGAGTATGATGTAATAGTGTAATTATTAAAGCACTTTAGTTTAAAACTGTTTTAAGTCCTAGTTAAAACTAAATGAACATACATCAATACTTGATATCGTATTCGTTTGTACTAAATCAACCAACCAATTCCTTTTTTCGTCTTTTCAAAACGCTTCATTAGTGAAAATTTATGGAACATACTCGTAATAACCGTGGAACTCATAATTTACTTTTATATTAGATACATAATTACAGGAAGAGAAGCAACTACATATTACATTCCAAGTGTTTTCGTCACTCCCTTTTATGGAAGCAAAAAATATTCTTATAATTAGCTACTTTATCTTATAAATAGTACCTAGAGTCTGTGGGAAAAGAGAACAGGCATGGAATATGAGGGTGCACATTTTTATTAATTAACCCACGGCTGGTTGCTTGGGGTTTATGCCTAGGTCTTTGATCTAAAACCTCCAAAATTTAATGTAGAAGGTTAAGGTTAAAGACCTGGGCATAAACTTCACACGACCAAGCGACGGTTAATTAAAAATAAAAGCGCGACCTCAAATTCTATGCCTGTTCTCTTTTCGCGCAGACTCTATCTTCAAACACGTTTTTGTTGTAAGTAAACAACAAACTTACTCTTCTCGAAACATTTAGATAATAATCAAAGTAAGTAATTTAAAGTCTGAGTTAAGCCTTAATTTAAAGATGGCGATAAACCTTTAGCTCATTCAAGGAGTCACGATCTTCAACTGTTTATTGTTGAGCAAGCTTCCAATTATTACGGTTGTTTTAATCAGACAAAACTGCGTATTTAAAATTTGTCTGTGATTTTAATAACTAAATATTACAAACAGTTCTTTTTTAGCTTTTAAATAACCGCAAAGAATTTTCCTGGATCAAACTCAGGGACGTCTGTAGAAAGGGCAGGGATTACTCTAAACTTAGCGTTTGAGTTAAGTCCGTCGAGGTTACTCTACTAAACCAACGAGCGTGCTTAGGAAGAGTGATGGATGTAGATAGAGCGCAAAGAGTTCGCAAAGATCGTCGCAAGTGGAAGGATTTTGTCTCTTGGTTTAAAAAAAAATACTGAAGTGTATTAAAATTTTTTTTTGGACAAAACGATGCCTCATTTTATTGTTCCTGACGAAAGCTTGAATACAGGCCCTAAAATACGAAGAAAGTTAGCCGGAAACCTCAGATATTTGTTAAGGTCGAAAAATGCACAACAATGGTCAGGATTTTTGTTATAAAGAAACACTTCACTCTCTGATTGTAATAAACAAACGTAAAAAAAATATTTCTAAAATATGATACAGAACAAATAAAAAATTTCAACCGTAGACAGGATTCGAACCTGCGTCTTTGGAAGTAAAACAACACTATAAGTGTAAAAAATACATATAAAAATGAAAATTAGGTATAAAAAAAAACATGTTTCTTTTGATAGCATTTCAAACCATGACAAGAATTTTTATCTTATCTTATCTTAATTAAAACTCTGACAGCAGGGTTCGTAAGGCTGTTCGTCGACTCGAAGAAAAATCCACTCGATAGAAATCTAGGTACCTTAGGCTTGCGCTTGGTAAAATAAGTCCGGCTGAACAACCCTATAGCTACCTACTTGCTTAAGTAAATGCTGCAAGGGGCCTTTATAATATGTGATATGTATGAAAACTTAAAGTTAATAAACTACCCGTCACATCACGTCTAAAAGGCGGTACATTAGGAGTAACCTTTGCGTGGATTTTGCGTTTAATGTCAAAACGGCCCGCGAGGTGGCGCAATCTCACCTTTATAATGCGTGCGCGCAGGTTATGGGCGTATTGTATAGAATATTATTATTGTGATTGTGATGTGATGAGTATGATGTTTCGATAGGTTTTGTGGGATTTAGTGAACACGGTAAGTTTACTCAATGAAAGCATAATAAGGGTTTGCGACATCCCCAACAGTATGGAGTCAGCAACTATTGATGGGTTCCATTGATGTGCGCTTTTGGATGAGCTCACTCAACATTATCCATTCTATCTAGATCAACTCTTTGAAAAAGTACGATCACACCCATCACCCATATAGGAATCCCTGCCATGCACGCAAATACACAAACATGGAAACAGATATCTAAATTCATCATTCAAATATCTGCCCGGCCGGGAATCGAACCGCCCCGCCGCGCTCATAAGTAATCTGCGACGGAGGAAGATTCACTGCCAACTAGGCTGTCTGTACAGGCCGTCTTTTCTAGACTACAACCTTAAAACATCAGCGTATTCTCATTATTGTGGTGTCCTGATAAAATACTCTTTTTTACATAAAAATGGTGAACAATCTATTTTTAGAAATATAAATTCAGGCAAGAAGGTAATAATTTACGTCAAAACAGCGGTTGTAGAAAAACAAAACAACTCAAAAGATTTCTTAATTAAAATATTTCATAACCTTAATTTATTTTGTCTCAGGCAGACAAGCAAACTGACTTAATTAAGTTGACATCTTGGAATAAATAAGCATATTAATATTAATTATATGGAAGAAATAATAAAGTTGTTGGCGGCAAAAAGGCGCATGTGTTTGCAATAGCGCTTCAGCTTCAAGCTTTGTACAAATGGCGCTTCGCAAACGAGCCTCTTGACTAGTACTATTATATATTCTGTGCTCTTGAGCGCTTTCTTATTGTGACAAGACGTATTTTCCTTGTATTTTTAAAGGATTCGCTCATGTTCTTTTTCACTGAATGATATAAATAATTTAACGGTAGATTTTATTTTTGATGTACCTATTGCTTAATTTCACTTTTCTACCAGTTTGTACTGTCTATTTCTTCCCGAGGGAGAAGGCGGCAGCATTTCTGAAGTACCTACATTAGGAACAACTTGAACCTAAGTATATAATGTACTCACTAATTGCCTGCCTAGAGTGGTAAGATGGTGTTAATGGTATTAATAATATAAGTTGCTGTAGGGTGTAGTAGATCATCCAGTAACAAAATCATAACATCTACAGCAGGCATAAAGAGTCATAAAGGCGCGCATGTGTTTGCAAATGGCGCTTGAAGCTACAAGTGCTGCTTTACAATCGCAAACGAGCCTCTTGAGCGCTTTCACTTGTCTGAAAGGACGCGTTTTCCTTGTTGCTTTTTAATCGGATTGCTGTTTTTTTTGTTTTCTTTAAGAATATTTTGGTGCGTCCTCATTGCGAGCAATCGTTTGTAATGAACATGCGCGCGCATGGATTTTCTGCGGGGACGCCAAATGTAAGGACCGAATATGAATAAATTTTTATTACTGACCTTTATAATATTTAGAAGAGATGAGTTGAGTGAGATCTATAGGTTCCGCAATGTCCAGGCCCACGAGTGTATAAATGACAAGAAATTACCTGAAAAAAAAAAAAAACACTTTTTAGTAAAAATAAAAAAACAAGTTATATTCATTCAAGACTGTTCATTCTATTTAATGCCTAGTATTAAATAGAATGAACAGTCCACTTTTCGACGTGTTCAGTAACATTTATAAATGTCCGGAAAAAGAAGTACCAAGCACATATAATATTACCTACTTATATGAAATGGGTTTGGTCTTGACTCTGAGTCAGCCAGAGATGACTGACTGGTTGACCAGAGTAAATAATGGAACAAACCTAGCCAGAACCTGAACTAGAAAAAGCTAGCATTCCCACAAAAATAACTGCAAAAAATATTAAAAGATGCACTAAAAACAACGCAACTTATACCATTTGATAGACAGAGGCCAGTATTTATAATCAGCTCTCAAGAGTGACAGCGAGTTTGAGTTCGTATCAGAAATGTCATTTCAGTACAAAACGACCTGTCAAATTCATACTTAATATTGCTCTCAATCTTGAGATCGCTTTATAAATACGAGCCAGAGACACGTATATTGCAAGAGCAAGTCATTATAAATATCACAGCGGTGCAGCATCAATCGTGGCCTGTAAAAGGTTGCAGTCACGACTGTAGAATGCTCGTATTTTTAACGGAGCACGCTTCTGGCCGAGGAATTGAAATCACGACTGGGTACCACACGAAATGTCTAGCTAGCCTCTACCATGAGATCTACTTCTTCTCCTTGTCGAGTGGGTTTCGAGTTGATCGACCCGATAAACCCTAGCAGAGTTTATAAACGAAGAGTTCTTCTAAAATACTTGTATGCCCGATTTCGCGGTGCCATGCCATTGTGGTTGTTTTTTTTTTAAAATGGCGTTTCACCTGGTAAGCGCAATCACCGCCGCCCATAGACACCTGCAACTCCTGAGGGGTTATAGATACGCTGCCAGCCTGTTATACTTACGTAGGTTAGGTACTAGTGTCTTGAAAGCTGATAAGTTATATTTTATTTTGCAAATGCAGTCATCTTAAAAGACTTAGACATAATCCTGTTATTCTATTTTTTAGGAGATTCAAAGCAATACAATTTCACATATGGACACAAAAAGACCCAACAACAACACGACGGAAACAGTCTAACGTTTCGACCGCCTTAGAAGCAAACATTTAAAACTCGAACTTTACTCGACAAAAACTCATCTTCCCTCTAGAACCCTTAGTAAGACCCAACCTCCATATCTCCCCGAGCGATCTCCTATAACCTGTTGCTAAACCAGCTACCCAGGCGTTAACCCCGCTACTAAAAATGTTTAGGCCCTTATGGACCCTTGGAAGGTTAAGGGACTGGATTAAAGAGGTCTGGTTTAATGGATAAAAGGGAAGGTCCACTGTCATTAGAAGGATTAGTTTCAAGAACCTAACTAATAGGGATACCATGTGATTTTTTACAAACTAGAATAAAATCTACCTAATAAAAATACAACAAAAAATTTACGAAAGTGGGCGTATCGTTAGACTAGTTTATACCTACTTATTGCGAGAAATTAAATATTTGATCTCTAGAAACTGGAAATATCAAAGATTATTTAAAACAAAAAAAAAAACAGAAAAGAAAACGAAAGACAACTCATAACTACTGCAGCATGGAAAGACAATTAGTTACTGTAATAATTCTTCAAAGTTTTTATGACAAAAAGTGGAAATAAAAGTTAAAGTGGCAGAGAAAGCTACAAGGCTGTACTCCAAGTTTATAAGAAAAACATTCAAGTGCATACTGCCTACAAATTTAATAGGGTTCTTTCGCCATAAAATTCTTTTACCATAAAAAAATCAATAGATAATACTTTTCCGCTTTCTATCAGACTTTATAGACCGCCGCATGCTTGGATGTCTATTTAATAATGATTTAATATTTAAAAAAATAAACCCTCAACCTTCGCAACATAACCTTGTCTTTCGAAATCAGAACAAGCTTATCAAAATATTGGAGATGCGTACTTATTGCCTCAGAAAGGAACCCTAAAATGTGCAAAAAGCTTTCAAAGAAATTTCCTCTCTTCGCATAGTTGAAGTCAAGTTACTCGCTCTAGGCAAAGCAGCTGCCTTGAGCAACTTAATTGATGAACTAGAAGCTCCTTTATCACTCAGCCTTGAAGACGGAGGATATATACCTACTCAATGTACCTACATCGATCAAAGTGTCCTTCCAAAAGATATAATAGGTTTTAACTATTTTATAATCACTACTGGTCCACCCACAATGATTAGACCAATTTCCTAATCTCGGCCAACAATCTACAATTCAAAATTTAAAACAAATGTTCGTTCGATATTTGAATTTTAGATGAAGATATAACGCTGGCCGTTTCGTAATCATATTATAAAGTCTTTTGTTCTGTTTTTAAATTCTTTATGAATAAATTATCTATTAACTTTTTATTTCTGACAGCTATTTTCGCGCGCTACCTGGAAAATGTTAAACTAGGCAAATGATGTAACCCGTGGGAATCCAAGCGGATCTAAAATGGCTGTGCCGCGGATTTTGCGGAATTAGCGCTTTGCGGTGCAGTTTCTGTTGAGGGGTTTTAGTGGTTGTGTTTAATTTAATGTGATAACATTCGTTTATGTCGTAAAACGGAACGTGCGAAAGGTATTTTTGGTTTTTCTCGTCGTGGTCATAGCAATTTTTCTTGTCGGGTATTAATTTTTTTCTGAAATAAACTTTAATATTTGTTTGACGTTGCGAAAGCGGCCCAACCCGCATGATAGTTACCCGCAGAAGCTCTCAATATTAAAATCTAATGTCCAATCCTTTACCAGCACTATTAATTCAGGTGACATATCTACCGCCACATCACGATCTACATGTCTGGGTAATTTGTTACCCGCGCGGCCAACTGACGTAAACGGGTAGATTTATGAATTTAAAAGGTGATATTGCTATACTGGTCTTTAATTTTACCTCCCCGATGAAATGTATACTCTAGGCAATGCCTATAGGCATGAAATACGTGGCAAAAGAGGGTAGAGGAATTTTTGAGTGAGTCCTAAACAGAATCTAGTTTTTAACAACTCTTCTCATTTTTAATAGAATTAACTTCGCCCATAGCTTTGTCATGTAATCTTATAGAATAGAAGACGAAAAATATCTCAGATCCACCATTCCCTTCGTGTAACTCTTTCAGTTTCGTAGGTAAAATTTGTTAACACATTATACAAACAGGACCTCTGAAACGATGCCGTTTTCACTCAAGATTTGCAACTAGACTTTCCGCCACAAGCAATGGCAGATAAGTGCGCACGACCGCCATTTTTCAACGGATAAGCAAACCAAACGTTATTGATATTGGCAACATTGGTTGAAGGTTGCAACACCGCGCAAACCCGGGTTTGTGTCAATAGAATCATATAGCCAATCAGTTATTAAACTATAAGGTACATGGTTATTTTTTGTTTGCCCTTAGTGGTTTGTTAAATGGACTGTGGCTATACTATACTTATTGAGGTTTAGTGTTAACGAAGGAATGAGAGAATAAGGCCCGTATTTATAATCAGCTCTCAAGAGTGACAGCGAGTTTGAGTTCGTATCAGAAATGTCATTCCAGTACAAAATGATCTGTCAAATCCGCGCACTCAATATCGCTCTCAATCTTGAGATCGCTTTATAAATACGAGCCTTAGTACCTAAGATATTTAAAAAAATACTTCTGGCTAACGTAAAACTTTTGATTTTCTTATTTGCAATTTGAATTTATATTCAATTTAAATATACAATTCTAAAGAGATGAGGCAAATACATGAAACTTCCTAAACGGCGGATCACACTATACTGATCATATTTTCTATAATAATCTAGCCTATGCATTTATAAAATATCAATAGATTACTCGCTATGTTCTCACGATAGTTCCTTTAACTGGATAAACGACCTGTCGGTTGTTTGACTAGTAAAGCAGGCTGTAGGCTGTCTGTAGTATGATGTAGGTAGTATTCAACAGCTTACCTAATCGTTAAACTTACTTATAGTATAACTTTATAAACTTTGGCGTAGTCGGTAGTGCATAAACGGTCTGTTTTCGACCAGGGGCCGTATTTTTGACATATCGGAATTATAATGAGCATTTCGATTCGAATGATTTAAATATTCCAGCGGCTAGAATCTAGCCCGTAGTCTGATATAGAAGATGCCTACCTATTTAAGAGGACTACCTATGTAAGAAAACACGTATGGTGGTAGGTTTGGCACAGAAGTACGACATTTAGCAAATCTATTTATTCTAAATCCTTATTTAAAATCACGTTTAATGTCATTGTCAAAGACATACATTAAGGGTACATAAAAGGCAAATTAACTTCTATTGTGAATAGTTACTTCAAAGAATCGTGGACGTTCCATTCTATTGCAAAAGGCTTCATTCAATAGCGATAGATGAGACCGGACACCATTTTCCCAATTCTGTTCAAAAAGCTTTTTCACTGGGCCGCAGCAGTGATAGAATCATTTTACCTTTATAATGGACGCTTTGTTGTAATATTCGCTTCGATAAAATAATGCAATCTCCTACAATTTTCTGAACTAAACTTCTTACTCAAGTTGAATTAATTAATACTATCAAAATATCTATATATCTAATAATACTAATTATTTGTATCTGTTCCCGTGAATTACCCATCTTTTATCCCCATTAGGTTGGCTGGAAGAGATCTCTTATAGGGATAAGCTCGCCTATTGTTTTTAATTTATTGTTTATTTAAAGTTGAAATGTACTTTTTTGACTCTTAAACAATAAAGAATATATATATTTATTACTAAGTCTTAAGTTATTAAGGCTTTGCCTTTGACACCAGTCTCGGTCAGAATAACCGAGACTTATCGATAACGATGAAGCAAGCTTGCCCAGAAACCTTAAACGCTCTAGCATTTCCATACACCGAAGGAACCTACAAAGCTGCTTGACACTAGACTCCATGCAGAGGAAGAAAGGTTTACTAACTTTGCGGAGTTTACAACAGCTTATGTGGAATCATTCAGCCAAACGTATGTATAGGTAGATATACACAGGCAAGCCGTCGTGACCGCCTATACTATAATTTCAAAATAAAAACACTCTTCTTCATAGCATCTTTCTACGTGACTCTACGTAGATATTACGTTAGGCAACGTTATGGAATGCCGCACACTTTATCGGTGTTAGATAATCTAATTGTCGATTTGATTACGATCACGACCACTGATCACGACGCCTTTGTGATTGTGGACATTATTGAGTTGTGACGGAATGATCGGTCAACGCAGATTGTAAGTTGGAAATGATTCAATGGGAAATGGAAAAATCTATACGATCACAGAAAAAGAGCCTCTTTATACGCACTGAATGGACTGTCACCCATCCATGACCTCTATATAATATGAATGCAAGGGTTTGCCTCTTGAACTGACTCGACAAGATTAGGGAGGTTCACACTGACTTCTCTTCTTCAGCTATGCGCCTGACTCTAATAGTCCAATGGACATAAGGTCTGATTGATGGTAAGCGGGTACGTTATAATATGAGAATTTTATCCGACTTGAGAAATAAGACGCTAATGAGACAGCAGTCTTGAACACCAGACATAAAATGGATTGTCTCTTGTGTCGTTAAAATTGCTTGCCTTTCATAACCTTAATTTTACAACAAAAGTAACCTATTACAAGCCTTTTATCTTCAAAAACCGTGGGTATAACTTAACTAAGTTAAAGTTAACCTTTCGTGGGAACTAACTGCTATTAATTTTCGCATGGACTGACGTAACTAAGCAAGCTAAATAGTAAGTAACCATTAGAAATACAAATGAAGTGGGTGTAGTGTAGACAGAACCTACAGTCTTGTCAATGAAGTTTACTTTGGCCCGTATTGATAATCAGCTCTCAAGTGTGACAGCGAGTTTGAGTTCGTATCAGAAATGTCGGTTCAGTACAAAACGACCTGTCAAATCCATATTTAATATTGCTCTCTATCTTGAGATCGCTTTATAAATACGAGCCTAAGTTGTGCCTTCTACCTAAACCTACTCAATATGCAAGTTAGTGTTTCGTTGGTTCGCCATCAACCAGGTGGTCAAATATTGAGAGAGACCTCAAGAAAGCCCAATTCGGTATGATAACCTGTATCTAAGGTACCAGTTTCTTATTTTTTCTGATAGATCATCTAATTTGAAGAATATTCTCATCATTATAAAAATAAATTGTAAAGTAATTAATTATTTAAGATTTTTTAAACACATGGCAAATGTTTTTCACATTGTTCCTGTTAATTTAAAAATCAATTGCCAGTTTAGAAATATTGAAGAAATACTTCAGTTTAAAATAGAACGTGCGATATTAAGCTGTCAGACTCAAGTGACAGTTGGACATGCGTGGGAGCAACTTTGTGCAATAAAGGTGAAGTAAATGGCCGTACTGAGGTGTTTTCAAGATGTTTTATTTCATTAATGGTTGTTTATTTAATAAAAATGAAGCATTTCGACACATTAAGTATCACTTTATGTGATTTTAAATTAACATCGCCCCATATTATCGCGAGGTAGTCGTAAAAGGCAAAACCTCTGTCACCTTAATGGGGACCCATGGTCAGTAAAAGCTTACATTAGACTAATTAAACTTAATAATAGTAATCTTTATAAGGATTTGGAGCTTAAATGTCAAGTAGCAAAGTTGACAGAATGCCCTATAACCATTGCCTTTTAAGATAGATTAAAACAAAGCCATCCTAACGCGGGAAATCTTGCTCCCAAGTTTAATTCGCAGCGACTACGCAAAGGATTTCAACTTGATACAGCCGTAAATCCGTGAGTCACCATTTCGCACCCTTTTGTTTGAATAACATAAACTTCCCACCATTAAATTTGGCCTTTTCCTCACCCGTGCGATTTAGTATCGCCACTCATTTATTGCTCGTAATCGACGTATGTTTTACAGTATAGGCATTATATTTTCTAACAAATTTTCGGTGACGACGGCCTATCTCATTGAGTTTAGAACAACCATCTGCGTGGAACTTAGTTTTAGTGCCCGGGTGTTTACGCAACACAGTTGCATTTTAAATCTGATGGAGCAGAATGATTATCGGTAGAGAAAAATACGCATGGATCATCTTAAATTTTGGAACAATCAGGAAATTACGTGATCAGCCTGCAACGTCCTAAACAAACCAGAAACAACAACACAAAAAATCATTGTCGTAGATATCAGGCAAGCAGACAACACAGATGCGGACAGGACCACACCTACACGATTGCCTGTAGAATCACCCACCATCCTCCCGGATACAAAAGATTAACAGTAAGGGTCAGTTCACACCAGGAAGCGAAACGACGCCACGCGACGGATGAAACAACGGCAGATGCAACTTTCATCTCGTTGTACCAAGAAATGACAGGCACAGCGGATCTCTCTATGAATAGAGATTTTGACTGGGTGGCTAAAAAAATTCAAAATGTTTATACCTACTTAAAACTGATGGCTAAAATAACTGTGGGTCTCATTCATCATTTGAAAAAAAAATGCACATTTAGATTTAATAAACGAGTTAAAAATATAGAAGTTATTGATTTGAGTAGTCAATATTTACAAGCCAGTGACGTCACAAGCGAGTATTTTCATACAAAAAAGCGTTATGGCATTTCATAAAAAGTTGCTGATTTGACTACTAGTCAAATAGCGTATTGTCTATCTTTTTGCATAACACTCTTGAAAAGGGCCCGCCGCATCGCGTCGCTTTCCGGTGTAATCTAACCCCTACGGTCAAAGTTGAACTATAGTTACGTTAACTGCCCCCTGGAGGAGAGTTTAGATAATTTACTTAGTTCTGTCGCTACATCGTGATTGGGCAATCAATGTGCTAGTTGGTAAAACAATAATGGATAAGTTAGTTAGATTTCAGGATCGAGGGAGAATACGAAATTAGTCAATTGGATTTCGTCTAGTTAGGTTGATATTTTAACCTAATAATCTACAGTCTACTTCATCCTTGCTAACACTCACTCTATCTTCATAATCATAACATTAGATATAATAAACAGAATAATACCTAATTAGCTTTGTAAAATTTTGGTATGGTGATGTAGCTATAGCTATAGCTACGCTAATATTTATTTTGCTTTTTACGCGTTCAATGATTATTTTCTGTCTCCTTACTTTTTCTAATCCAAGATATTATCGCTTGGACTAATTTAAAGTTTAGAAATGCGTTCGCCACAATCGATACCAATCATTTACGAAGCCGTATTACCTACATTTATATTCTTCGCCAAGACAGTATGCCTTTTCACTCTCGCCTAAAAAAGGCCCATTTCAGAAAACCACGAGTAAAAATAGCTGACCAAACTTAAGGATGTGAAACTACCCATGAAGCTGAACAACTTTCTCCAAGGAACATAGGTCGAAATATACAAAAAAAAATTGGCCATCCCTTACAAGATTACTCGGGCCGTTGACAGCATTTTTGTGAAAGGGCCAAGTTTTTTTTGTCATATTTCGACCTAAGTTCCTCGAGGAAAGTTGTTCAGTTTCACAGGTAGGTTCAACCCTAAAGTTTGGTAAGGTATTTTCTATACTCCCGTATTTCTAGTAGGGATTGTAGGGAATTCCACAACTTTGCTGTTCGCATCCTACAACAGTCATATTCCCATTCCCACAAGCCCTTAGGAAATAACTCTGTCAATTTGAGATATGCTGATATGCAATGATCCGTCCGGTTTCATAATTCCTCATAATCTATTTTCTAATAACTGGCCGTCTCCTCGTGTATGTTTAATCCTAGACAAATAGGACTTAGACTAGTTCTAAACGAGTCTAATACTAGTCTGAATACATAGATAGCAAAACCTTGTGACTGAGCTTCTTCTTAAATCTAACTCATATTTATCCATTTCGTAAGATGAATGATGTTTTAATATTGCTAGTGATATTATTATTCTTAATTTTTGATGGTTTATGTGTTTGCTTCTGCAGAAACTATATAGTTTATTAAGACGTTTTCAGATATTGCTTTAGTTAGATAAAGCAGGACTATACCTACATACTGTCTCATCTTCTTCATTCATCATTTTGATATATTTTATAAAAAATAAAATATTACAAAACTTGTTCTAGAAAAGTAACTGCATAGTCAATTCAAACATTCTGTAGGTCTGCTATAAGTTTTTTATTTTTTTAGAAATAAGCAGTGCCTGTAGTGTCCTTGTTTTTTGTGTCCTGTTTTCATGATATTTTTGTTAACAATAAATAATAATAAATAATGTAAATTAGTCAGGCGGGAGGCTTTCCACCACTAGACGCGATGCCGCTACGTAGTCAAGTGTTATGTAGTCTATGGCTACACTGAGCTCGTAACCAAAGCCGCGGGAACTAATTAAACATGCTAGATCCCATCAGTGCTCTTATCTGGACGATCTTATAACTGGTTCCAATACGGACGAAGTTATTAGAAAGACCTTTCCCGTAGTTCACAGACCACTCTTGCGCAGATATAGGGGAGCAATAAAGAGGTTTATTTTATTAGTTTGGTTATAAATCCGAGTGCAAATCCAGGGAATATACCGGGTGTAAGGGACAGCGTCCCGCAAACTTATAGGGGTTGCTCAGTCAACGAAACTGAACAACACCAGGATTTTTGAAAAAAAAAATTTGCTTTTCCATACAAATTGTCGGATCGAGGCGGTCACTTTGTATGAAAAAGCAATTTTTTTTTTTTCATTTCCTGAAAAAAATTCCCAGTGATAGTTGTTCAGTTTGGTTGTCTGAGCAACCCCTATCAGTTTGCGGGACGCTGTCCCTTACACCCCGTATGTATCTTGAACCGTGGTCGCCAATCTACCTGAAAATCTTGATAAGGGCAAGCGAATGCTGATGAAGATGATGACAGAAACATATAATTTGTATATCAATTATCAAAAATGAGACACTTTTAACAGAGTGGACGATGGAGATCATTTAGTTAGGAGCTTCGAAGTCGCTGGCATTCCCACACACCGACGGAATACAGCAATATAATAGTGCTGATATTACCTAGGTATAGCCACAGACGTATAGCCTATGATAGTAAAGTTAACGGGGCCTGTACCGGAAACACCGAACAAAGCGAAGAAGCTGCGCTGTGTATCACGTGGCGAGAGGCTCGTTTTAAAGGCCTAGTTGAGATAGTAAACTAGCAAGAAATAAAATACAGTAACAGAATAGTGCTGATATTACCAAGGTATAGCATGTGATAGTAAAAGTAACAGGGCTGTTACCGGATAACCGGAATCGCCGAACAAAGGGAAGCCCTATAATATCTAGCTGGAATTAATATACTAGCGTGAGTTTATTGCGCCAACTGAGTTTTGAATGTGGCAACTGATTGGCTGTTATACTAAACACTCGTAGACACTTTACTCAAAAATTGCAATTTTATAAAGGAGGAATTTGTAACAGTGACAGATTTTACTAAGAAACTGTGCTAATAGACATTGCATAAATTAAGTAGTCATTAAACATATCTTCATTGTCAAATGCATTAACATCTGTAAGTTACGTATTGTGTATTGATTCCACTACCTTGAGAGAACACTCCATTTCAAGACTAGTACAGCCAGCAGCCTGAATTGTTAATCCCAAGTGTAACGACGAGAGAGATTGTCTGCCAGTCGGTTGTTTCCAGCCCATAAAGTAGGAATTATCTACATCAAACCACACATAAACTTTATAAACTTTTCGCCCTTCTGACAAATTCTGTCACCCATTTTAGCTAGGATTGTGTACTGCTGTAGCCTGTGGTGCCTAGGTGGTGCCTAATTCAGGGTAGACTCATGCCCTTCGATGGGGACGTATATGAGCAGAAGGTGACGTGTTATCAGCCCATCGCCTTATTTGCAATACAACACAATACCCCAGCGAAGTGACCACTTGTCCTCTGAAAGGAATGGCTTTACTTTACCGTTGACTCTGTCTCGGACACCTCTGACTTAGGCCCGTATTTATAATTAGCTCTCAAGTGTGTCATTTTAGTACAAAACGGCCTGTCAAATCCACGCTTAATATTGCTCTCAAACTTGAGACCGCTTTATAAATACGAGCCTTAGTCTAGCTAGATTAAATAGCAAACAAATCGCAATTAGTAACAAATATGGAATAAATGTATATCTCTTATGTAACCGTTGCGTAAGTAAATAGACAATCATCGTGAACAGAAGCTCTCCATTACGCTAACAGCTTCTCGTCTATGTTTGAAAGAGGAGGCGTGATTGTATTCCTGTATTTCGATTACATTAATTGGAATACAGAAATAGGATCAAGCCATAACTTAATATCAATTTTACATACATTAAAACACGAGTATGTATCTCTAATTTAAACAGCCACATTTTTACAATTTTTGCAGTCGCCAAAACTCGCATTATCTTATATCGCGTCAATTTAAACCACATGAGAACATTAAAAAAACACCATTAGCCAAAGAAATAGATACAGTCTGTTCGGGTAATGAAGAATTTTCCATCTACAGCAGTATTTTTAGCAGTCTGAAGTTGTGAATACCTCGCGATGTTGGCATTTCTCTCGCTAGATTCTCTATTAAAGAAATATTTTTCATTACATTAATGTTCTTAAGTGAACATTAATTAACTAGAATTTCATTTCTCTTGCAAAAAGTTTCATAAAATTTCAAAAACAAAATAAATCATTCATTAAACAAACAAAAATCACAGAATATACATATTTTAGGTAAATTATAAAACTGAATTCTAAAGTTTGTATAACTTCGAAAGATCAAGTTTCAATCAAAGCAAAGTTTGGCTAAATTTCATTGAGTAAATATATATCTTGGTTAGTTTGAATTTATAGAGAGAAATAAACTTTATTTAACTAATATTTACTTTTTCAAAGGACTTCGCCACAGACCCGCAAGTTAAGTTAACCGCCTTGAATCTTGGTTTGCAAAAAATTACCATAAAACTAGTTTCGGTAGCTTTTGTCAAAGTTTTACCATCTTTTACTTCTATCGTGTTTTTTAAGCCACGAATCCTAAGAACACTGTGCGATTTAGCGCGATTTCTCAAAAACTCGTCATCATGGTGTGCAGTTTTGAGGTCAGCATTCGGTATTCCCTCCGGTCCTCTCAAAATCTACATCTATAATATTCAATACATTTTGTTTGCATCAATAATTTTGTTGTGAAACTGTGTACGGCGATGATGTTCGTGAGAAAACGGGCAGAGACTGGATGTAAATGGCAGAAGACCGAGCTGAGTGGCGTGCCCTGGGAGAGGCTTGTGTCTAGCCAGTGGGCTGATGCAGGCTGATGATGATGATAATTTTGTTGGTATATAATAGATGGTACCCAAACCTACAAAACTAATAAAACTAATATTTTATCATAGAAAACTCATCACCTTCGCACAAAGTGACTCCAAAATCCATATTCCAATCTGGCCATCCAGGATTGCCCTAGGCTGTATAGTTATGTTCTGTATCTACAATCCGTCTACAAATGTTCAGCTAGTTGTTTACCCATTTTCCTTATTGGTATATTGTGTTTGTGTACATATTGTACTCAATATGGCTGGCTGTGTCAATCAGATTGATAGAACATGGTTGTTCACTTAATAGTGAGCATATATTTTAGCGAGTTTGGGGTTAATGTGTGTTGGATTAATATTATGACATAACTACACAACACCATCAAATATATTGGATCTAAAACTAACTACTTCCATGCTGGACTGGGAGCGATAGAAAAACTTAGAATGTGCCAGCTGCATCTCCTCCCGGGCATGCTGTAAAAACCAGCTAAGGGATTTGAGGGTTTCAGTATATTGTAATTTAGGCGATGGGCTGACAACCTGTCACTACAGCCAGCAATATACAGATCAATCTTAAACAACCCTCAAAACTTGTCAGACGTGGCGGAACGACCTTTGTTTGGGTCGTTGACGCTCTGCCTACCCCATTAGGGATAAAGGCGTGACTATATGTATATGTATCTAAAACTAACTAACATACATTATTTTACTGTCCATCAATCATGAACATGTGACATATTAAAATACTATATCTGGCTATTAAAAGCAATATTGGCTACTTTTCTCCAATTTTAACTTAGAGCAACACGGCCTTCCGCTCTAAAGGCCGTGTTGCTCAAAGAATTTGAAGGATAATTTTTTCAACGGGTTGTCAACCTTTACATGTACCTATGGTCGAGTACATTTTCTATGTCTGTTTTTATCAATGCCAATCCAGCATGGAAGTCACTAAGTATACAATTGAAGCATCTAATTATTCGATGCACGTGTACAACATACGAAGTACATAACGTACTTGCAGTTGTACTATATGGCCCGTATTTATAATCAGCTCTCAAGAGTGACAGCGAGTTTGAGTCCGTATCAGAAATGTCATTACAGTACAAAATGATCTGTCAAATCCATACTTAATACTGCTCTTAATCTTGAGATCGCTTTATAAATACGAGCCTAAGTGACTGTATTTCGATTGTTACCGAATCTAATTGCTTATTGGCACAGATCCAATAAAAAACCAGGCCCTTGACTTCTGTGGCCTCCATTCGCGCGGCAAAAAGTCGGAGTATCGAGAAGATACTTCAATACGATCTATTTGTGCTACAACAATATATAAGAGCAGCAAGAAAATGTGGTATGATTCTGTATGAACGAAACAATATTTCACAAGTTAAATGAACCACAATGTCCACTCAAAGACGCTCTAAAGAAACAACAGATCAACAATTTCACGGCTCAGGAGGAGAACCGTAGTGGCCTATTTGGTTATTGCGCTGGGACGGTTTTCCAAAGACGCAGGTTCAAATCCTGTCTACGGTTGAAATTTTTGATTTGTTGTTAAATGAAAATATTAATTCGTGAGACAAAATTTGACGGCCCGGACTGCCTAGTTCGATTCCCGAAAGGGGCAGACATTTGAATGATGAATTTAAATGTCTGTTTCTGGGTATGGACGTTCTTTTTCTTTTATTCTGTGTATGTCCATGGCACCCCAATACAAGGAATCCTAGTGGGGACTATGAGTGTGATAGTTTTTTTTTCTTTTTTTTTTATATATCTAAATCTTCTTTAGTTATAGATACAACGTCGCACTTTGTAATACAATATCACAAGAATACCATAAACTTGGAAAACATTAAAGTCGCTCGCTGTGTCATAGATTTCAATCACAACATCATAACTCGGCTCAAACGGCACAACAATGGCCCCCTGAACAATGGCTGGTCAGTTTCTCCGAGTTTGCATAGCTCATTGGCTACGTTCCACAAAATGGGGGCACCTTGTGTTCTGGGCAGAAAACAATAGGGTTCTGATGAAGCTGTATACGAGATAGAAGACTTCAGGAACAGTTTAATAGTTCCTCTTCAATTATGTAAGTAGCTTATTGAAAGCGTTCCACAAAATGGGCGCACACTGCACATACCCTCTTGTTCTGAGGTGAAAACAATAGGGCGTTAAGAACCGAAGTTCTGATGATGCTGTGAATATAGAAGGTGATTTCAGGAAGAGTTTGATAGATCCTTTTGCAAATAAATAGCTTATCATCGGCAACATTCCACAAAATGGAGGCACAGATACTCTCTTGTTCTGGCGGGAAAACAATAGGGCTTTAAGAATTTCTGACGAGACTGAAAGAATAGGCAACTTCAGGATTAGTTTTATATAGTTCCTTTTCAGGTAAATAGCTCATCGGCAGTCTTCAAAGAAAGTAGAGCACATTTTTCGCACAGATACTACCTACTCCGAGTTCTGAGGGAAAAAGGGTTTTAAGAATGGTAGTTTTAAGAATGGGATACGAGGGTTTCAGTGTATAGTTATTTAGGCGACGAGCTGAAAACCCGTCACGTGATTCCATAGCTATTACACACTAAAATTGCCGTCAATATTTTTTTAGATATGGCGAAAATCTCTCTAACTAGGCGTTTCATGCGCTTGTCTACCCCGTTAGGGATATAGGCATGACTTCATGAAGTTGTGGACAGAACAGAGGTGAGACTGCTATATCTTTTGTGCTACTTTTTGCACCGTACGTGATTCTGGCACCGCAGGAATGAAGAAATGAAGAATTTCCATGGAACATTTTAGACACGCGTGTGATCTTGCCAATTTTATTTGTTAAATCCACATACGTGTTCCAAAGGAAATGGAAGTTTTTCAACAGAAGATAAAAAATACATAAACTTGTTTCATATTTTCAACAGTTTGATAGGTATCTCTTTAGAACCTGTCAAAGAATTTATATGAAGAAAAATGTATTACATTTGATAAAATATCTTACATTCATGGTAAGTCAAATAGGTACTTAGATCAAATAAAGGAGTATGTTTATGGCAAATAAAACTTTACTTAGAAATATTTAACTCTAATATTTATTTTTCTTTTCTAGTACTTAGTAGTATCTTAATAACAAGGTCCCTTTCAGTTGACATAACATAAGAAGAATATAAGCATAGAATTACATTTAAATTTTCGTAGGTAGGTAGGTAGATTTTAATACAGAATAAATTCAGTAAATTCAAATTCCTCTAGGTTAAAAGCTATGTCACATAAAGCAATCCATTTAAATCCTCACAGCTCATTCGTCAAAATACTTATCAGGATTAAGTTGTCCAAATGAAGAAAAAATACCTTTTACAATAAATTACATTCTTAATTTGGCGCGCAAATCGTTATTAAACGACGCCATTTTGGTTTTTTACTTTTTTTATTTAGAGGCAAGGTAAATCTCCTTTTCGGGTTGAGTTATTTTTGGCGACAGTAAAATAAAAGTTGTTTCAAAACCAGGTCAAAGTTATGCGTAGGACCGGTCCTGGTGCACTGTTGTTGTGCTGAAAATAAATATACTCGCTGATTATCTGACCACCTACAAATATGGCAGTGACAGGAACAGTAAGCTTGTCCATTATTGCATAATGAATTTAACAAGATCTTTGCTGTCAAACATTGTAAAGTAAATGTGTGCTCTTACCTAAGCACGTCCAAGTTACATTATGAACTAGCTTTTGCCCGCGACTTCGTTCACGTTAGGTTTCACCTAGGTAACTACTTTCTTAATAATTATGAATAGTACCTACCTATAAAATATTAAATTGGCTGGAAATACAGGATCGTTGACCTTGACTTTGTAAAGTAGGTATCTCGACGCCGAATTACATAATTAATATCCTTCGTAGGTACTTCTAGCACCTCCACTTGGTCCATACGCAGGTTATTAAGGCCTAATAAGACGAAAGGGGTGGCAGGAAGGGTAGGTGGAAATACCTACCCTTAAAGTTGATTCATAAATATTTGAACAAACCGTCGCTTCTGCAAGCTACTCTACGAAAACATTAAACACTCCGTTGAGATCATCTTAATTAATTCGAAATTCAAACTTATTATGCAAAATTCAAATTTGAAGGTAGAAAATCCAACAAACCTGCACACAGCGCAGCAAACCAGGTAGGTATTCGAACTCCAAAAAACCAGTTCAATGCCAAATTAGAATCCAATTCGACACAAACCAACAAAAAGACACCGTTTACAACACTAGCTGGCCATCCAGCAACAATACCAAACTTTTTAAACCTACTAAATTGCAACACTTAAAACTTGAATCCAAACTTCTATACCACTGTTGTTTTCTTCAAAAGTATACTCGTCGGAAATAATTGTTTCTTTACGGGTTTCATATAGAATGAATGATATACTGGATCGAATTCAATGTTTTTATCGCGATCGTCGCGTGTATGCCGAGGACGGCGATACGTGGTTCTCAAACCGCGCGGCAAGCCGGACTGAACTGACTGACTGACTGAGTGAGTGAGCTGCTTGCTGAGCGCGAGCGAGCAGATAGAAAAGAATAGGTAAAAATGGCGGGTGAGCGGCGCCGGACGATCAAAGATCATGCTCCACTGCACAGGTGGGAGAGGAGAGGTTTCAGAGAGGTGCAGGGGACAAAAATCAAGATGCATATTTAAATTTAATAGATAAAGGATTTTCATTATCATATCTGACCTGATTTATCAACTGACATATCATTTCCAGCCTGACTACTGAATTTGTACATAGTCGTTGTACCTACACAGAAATTAGGAACGTGTTGGCCTTATTTATATGAAACCTTATTAGCATTTTCTGATCATCAAAGCAATTTTGTTAGGATAAAAGAAAATTTATTTTATGTGAACAGGAGAAAAAGCCTAAAAGACCGAGTACTTACCTTCCTTTATATTCAAAATTTTCCAGTTTTATCTAGATCTACCTATATTATGATCGGCTTGGTCTGTTTCCATACTGGACTGGGAGCGATAGAAAAACATAAATGTTCCAGCTTCCTACCGGGCATGCTGTTAGAAGTCAGCAAAAGGGATTCAAGGGTTACAAAGTGTATTGTAATTTAAGCGATGGGCGATGGGCTGACAACCTGTAACTACAGGGATACACATTACAATCTAAAATTGCCCTCAATTTTTGTCAAACATGGCGAAGGCGCGTTTTACACTCTGCCTACCGCGTTAGAGAAAGTTGTTCAGTTTTATTAACTGAGCAACCCCTATCAGTTTCTGTTACGCTGTCTCTTACACCCTGTACATGAATAGTTAATGACACTCTAACCGACTACAACAGTTATCAACATCTATGTAAGTAAGTAGATAGTACCTATAGGTATGTCGAATATTATATCCACGATCATGAATTTTGTTTAAAAGTGACCTTCTGCCAGCACTTTCTCTTTGACAGAAGCAACAGTGCGCCCACCGCTATGGAACCGGTTTTGGAACATAAAAAATTGATAAAGTCGCAAAATTGTCTTCGTAAATGTAATCTGCCGTTAAATTCTTTTGCAAAAAATAATGTAGTACGTAGGATAGAACTTCCATGCAATAGGAATAGGAGCGATAATAAACATAGAATGCACCATCTACTTTTTCTACCGGGGTATTTATTTTGCAGTCAATAAATTTAGGCGATAGGCTGACAACCCGTCACTACAGAAATAGCTAGCTACTCACTGGGTTCGATTGATCTCACCATGATTTCGTGCTTCGGAGGGCACAAGCTGTCGATCCCCGTAACCTCGTATTTCTTTGATAGTGGTCGTGACGTCGTGACCATGTCGTAACACAGACCATGTCAGAGACTTATCAGGTGGTTTATTAATATTAGTCATCTTATTTTAATCAAAATAAACATTGAAAACAACATTAAGATAGTAAATTATGCATATTATAAACAATGGACAATAATAAAAATTGGAATTTCGTTTCAAAACATTCCATTTATTTATAACTTACTTATACAATAAAATAATATTTACTTCACATATTTTCTTAAACTTTAACTGTATTCTCTAAGAAGTCTCCCAAATAAAAGCTAAGAACTCGTATAAAATAATAAAATTTATCATCTGTTATGTAGGCATGCCCTATTATTTTGACTATAAATAATTTAAAATGTAAAATCTATTTCTTTAATCAGTACAATGGCAGAAATAAAAACAAAAAACTATATTGAATTATTATGAATTATCATTATCATTTTTAAGAATAGGAGAATCAGATTTAGGTCTATTTTCAGTGTCCATGAAAATAACAGTATCATTCACAAGATCACCATATTTTAAAACAAATCTTTTGCCCACACCTTCTTCTTTGACGGGTAGACCAGGCGGCCGTTGGTGATTTAACTGATGAGCTGCAGCATGCTTGGATTTTATGTGTTTTGGAACAGTATCCCTCCTGAAAAACTTCGAGTCACAGTATGGGCATGCATATTTCTTTTCTTCAAAGTGCCGACGTTGGTGAACAACAAGTTTCTCCGTACTCTCAACAAACATTCCACAAACTGTACATACTACATTGGTATCAGTATGTTTTCCTTTATGTCTTTTTATTATCTCGTTCCTCGAGGCTTTATATCCACATATGTCACATTTGAACCAGACTTTGACTTTGCTGTGTGCTGTGCGTTTGTGATTGGATAATTCTGCTATAGTATAAAATGAATGTGCACATTTTTCACATGTGTACGACTTGACCCCACTGTGTCTGTACATGTGTTGTTGCAGGGAGACTTTACTTTTTAATACTTTCTGGCAAACTTGGCATTGCACACTTTTTTCTGTGTGGCGCTTGAGGTGTCTATAGATTCTGTTGCGTCCTTTGATTAACTTGCCACAATACTGGCAAGTCACTTCAGCTTTGTATTGTCCGTGGGCAGATTCTTTGTGAGCCAATAGTGCACTCTGTTGGGTGCAGGTTTTAGGACAAAGATCGCAACTGTATGGTCTGTCTCCAGTGTGTGTTACATGATGGGTGATCATATCTTTGATGCGAAAAGACTTGTATTCACATTCTTTGCAATAAAATACTCTAGATTTTCCTATGCCTTCAATGCGGAAGTTTTTTGTTGCAAGGCAAGATTTTCTTCTATTCTGTTGGTGTTTTTTGTAGGCAGCAATACTTTTAAACTGTCTTTTGCATGAACAAAGCAGTTTTTCAGTCAAATGGACCTTCTTCCAATGTACTTTTAGTTTACATTTAGATTTGAAATACTGCTTGCAATCATCACACTGCAACTGTAGATCGATAGCTCTGCTTTTACGTACTCCAAGATCCACATTATTTAGATCACACTTAAAGGGCTTTTTATCATCAATATCGTCTTCAAAAGCGTCTGCATTGTCAAAGAAATGATCTTCGAAGTATTCGGAAACCTGGGGATCGACTTCGAGAGGTTCTTCTTTCTTAACAACCACGTCTTTTATATCAATAACTGAAGCTGAAGTCAGATTTACAAGCGAGTTTCGAAGAATGAGATCTGATCCCTCACACTTTTGTCTGAAGTTGATAGCAGTTTCCAACTCGGAAAGGCAGCGGCGACATATTTTGTCAGGAAACCCATCGTTCTCACGTATTTGGACGTTGGTAAGAGAGTTTATTTGATCAAATACGATGAAGTCTTTGCGTTTCTCAAACAGTGACACGTATTTTCGTTTTGTTGTTGATAAACACACCCGACACAAGCCTTTCTTCTCCTCCTCCATATTAGATTTACAGGTTTACAGCTGAATAGTGCTTTGCATTCAATAAATATTCCATGAAGCTAGATTTTCAGAGGAATTTCTTCTTTACAATCGCAAAAAGTCAACAAAATCAATGGAAATGGATGAAATGTCAATATGTCAAAAGTCAAAACACAAACAAATGTCAAAAAATCTGTCAAACCATAGACAAAACGGATGCAGGAACGAATGAAATATATTTATTGTTGAGACTAGCAAACTTCGTTACAAAGTGCAAAAGAGAAAACACTATACAGAATTTTATGTTGCATCACTTTCTAATATTTCTGTTGATGTAAAAAAAAAAACAGCTCTAAATTCAATGTTCGGATACACGTTTCAATGAAACTTTTTCAGAGTCGTAGTTCATTAAATATTTTCTAGATGGCGGCAGCATACTTTCGCGCCCAAATTTTTTTTTTTTAAATAATTCAACCAGCGTCGAATAGGATAGGAGTCCATATCATATATATAATAAATAATAGTTAAACAGCTCTGGTAAAGTCTGTGTTTTTAATTTCATTATACAGTTTATTTTTTTATTTTATCGCTCCCATCCCCAGTCCATATCCTATTGAAATTTTCTAGGTAGAGCTGTTTGTACTAGCCTAACTTGTGATAATGATATTTGTAGCAGTAAGAGCAAATCTATCTTCAAATTAAATACAATAACAGCTCTTCTCGAGAGGACAAATTAAATAAAACAACTTCATATAAAATAAATACTTTGTATTTTTGGATCATTAATTCTCTAAAATACATATCACTTTCATTCTTTAATATAAACGCTTTATGACTGATGTGTTCTGTCGCATTTAAACACTTATATGATAAAAAATATCTTAATTAGGTAATTAGTACTAAGAACAAAACCTAGATAAGATCCTAAAAAGACTAGTCAATTTAACAACATACAGATCCGTCAACTTATTTAACATGTCTTTAAAAATTAAAGATTAATGTGATGAAATTGAAGTTAAATTGTCGCCAACTTAGTACAGAATGTCGTAAAAAGTCACACGTCATTTTCATTTATCATACGAAACCAAATTCATGTCTATAGTCGCTGTTACATCACCTAGCATGATCAATCAAACAGTTTATGAACATTTCCAATCTAAAGAATATAAAAAAGTACCTACTTACAGCGTTCCTTTAAACCAAATTTTCTCATAATGATAACAAACGACTTTCCCAAAGCACAATTTAGTACGAAAATAAATTTTGCTTCCTCCAAACAAAATTGTAGATGACGTTAGCATTTTTGTATGGAAATCGATTTAAAGTTTTGTGCTTTGGAAAAGTTGTTTATATCACTAGTAGAACATGCGGTTCAAAGGAAGCAAGTTCTTTTTTTTACATTCTGTATAATATCATCCACATAGTCACACTCACAAACAGAATACAGGATAATGATTATATTCTAAGGCACAAGTTCAGACGTTATTTTTACAAAATTATAAAACACGATCAGTTTGGTCCCACAACGGTATAAAGTGTCACAAATTGTACTTAATCATGGCAATTTATTCACTTTATTCCTACACAAAAATATGTACCTTTAACACCTTAATATTCCTACGTAAATTCTATCTAAAAGATCTATTAGTACATCTTGTGTTGGATTTATTTTAGTTTTTAGTCAAAGCAAGTTAATTTAAACAAAATCTGGCAGATTATGAAATTATGATAATAATAATGAAAAGAAGTGCCTATTAATTATAAAAATGGTTTGAGCCTAGCGTATAGTTGTAGTTTTCTTCAAGATTAAAGTCATATTGTACTTTAATTCAGTCATGTAAAAAGAGATATTTTGTGACAGAGAATGGGTCAATAGTTTTACTATAGATATACCTTTTTTATTTAGCTACAATAGGATGATACCTACTATCGATAAAACATTATGATATGAGGTAATAATATAGTTGACTAACAGTTCCATCGATAGTATTTCTACATCGCCACAGAATTAATAATAACATCGCATAGGTTTACCTACGTTAAACTATTATATTTAGTACATAGTCAAAAAATATATAGGTATTTCAGACTATAGTCAGATGAAGATGACTATTTTTTAACTTGAAGAAAACTAAAAACACAGTAGAAATAGAACAATTGGACATCTTCATATTTAGAGACCGAAACTGGTGAGTAAGGCTCGTATTTATAAAGCAATCTCAAGTTTAAGAGCAATATTAATTGTGGATTTGACAGGCCGTTTTGTACTAAAATGACATTTCTGATTCAAACTCAAACTTGCTGTCACTCTTGAGAGCTGATTATAAATACGGGCCTAAGTGTACTGTAGTTGTTTTATCTCACGACTGCCGCTTTGCCATACTTGTGTGTGTATAAATGTAACTACACGCACATTGCCTTAGTGTGCGTGAGCTCGGTATAGCAAACATGTAGTTACACACACAAGGGCGCGTGTCTATACGCACAACTCCAATCGTTTCTAAAAAATTATTTTTGGCATAATAAATCGGTCATTAAGTATGGCAAAAAATATTTTTTTTTTAAAACGAATGGAGTTATAAGTATGGCTACTGGTAGCAATTCGTGTTTGCAAAATACGCGACTTAACTAATATAAGTCCATGCCTGTCACTTTCTATCATGAGAGAGCAGAACGGGACGGCAATAATTTTAGTTGAGATTTAGTTAAGTCGGGATGGTTACGAATCGGGCCCATTATTATATATTCTGTGGTATGGCCGAGCGCCAGTCGTAAGATATAACATCTTGCTACCCAACTTCAAAGCGGATATGGGTCTTCATAAGGGCAGTCTCGATCACTTATATGAAGACGTTTCACTGTTCTTTTCACTTCTAAATTAAACATTAAACACTGCCAATTTTTCCTAAAAAAAAAGTGACCAATTCAGGCTCATACCAAATCTAGCTTAAACATAAACAGTTCAGAACAGAATTTGTTAAACTATCTAACATTGAGACTTCAGTCCGGAGGCTCTTGATGAGAGCAATGTGGTATCGGCGTAGGAGAGGACTTATAAGCACGAGGGAATAACGAGGAGTAAGAGGGGGGAGGCTCGTACTCCGGGGGGGAGGGGGGGAGGTTACTCGTGAACAGCTGTGCTGATGCTGACGTCACAGTGACGGTCGGGGATAAGTCTATGCAGGATGCTGGGATGTTGATTGGCGTGTCTGAGGGTTTAGACCGCTTGCAGCAGCATTCTGAAAGGAAGAGAATGTTGGTTAGTACAGCTTGGCACAAAAAAGGAACTTGAGAATATTTTAACTGGTAACACCAAATTTTCGTGTACAAAGAATCTTATGTGTTGCCAATTTGCCATATTAAGACTCTTGACAAAGATAGCGACGTGTTAAGGTCGTAAAAAGTGTTTGTTGGGCTGGTTTGGGATCTACATCTGTCCATCCCGGGCAACGGCATCACAGGTCTATAGATAAATCCGCCGGAACGATCCCACTAAATCAGTATACTTCGCAAGGAGCCACTTAGCTTGCGATCACACTTTCTTCCATTGGAATCCAGCACCAAACAGCTTGCTGTGTCCACTCAATATGTGGAAATGTCATTTGAGTACCTTCAGTGTCTACTCTGCGTAAATTGCCAATGGTCTGAATAAGATCCATGAGGAAACCCATAAACAAAACTTTAAAGGGCTACAAGGTCAGCCTTCCGAAACTTTCATAAAGATTTTTTCAGCCTTTGGTACCTACACCGTCCTATCTAAGCACTATTTTCTGTTTTTATATAAAATAGTGTACTCACCCCAAGCTAAACAGAACATGAGTATAGTGGCGCAGACCAGCATGCCCACCACGAGGTAGCTCCACGGCCCGTACGGTTTCAGCGCGGCAGCGAACTCCATGAACGCGTTCGATTTCTGCTCGCTCTCTGTTATCTTCACTGCAACAATCAACGAGACAGTTTAGTCAGTGAATCTATTTTAAACGAATTTAAATTGTGGTGTGGTTTAATTTTGAAAAACATTAAGAACAATCTAGATTGACAACTACATTAACAAGTTTTCTTCCGATCCGAGCTATTTGAAGTGCGATTTTATGCTGATGAAATAAGAACCACACCTACGAACTAGCTGTAGGTACTCGTAGTAATGATTGTGATTGTTAATACGCTGTTTTCTAAAGTAAGGCTAGAATGGCGTCGCCCATTTCCGCGAGGATGGTACCTAAATGGTGATAGGATAAATCCATGAAATATTGCACTACACCAATTCATCTGCCAAGCGCGGCAAGTATGGCAAATACCCTCAAATTGAGGGAAACTATGGACATGTCCAAAGTAGAATTTTAGTGGCTATAATCGTGATGATTCACTTCTTCTAATCGAGTGGGTTTTTCGAGGCTACTTACGACTCTATAAACCCTGGTGTCAAATTCTTAGTTTATTTATTAATAGCACAGCTAATAGGCCTCTGACATGGTTTCTCACTTTCATGGCATACTTACTTATCACAGAAGGCTTAGTCATCCCATCAGGCTGGTCCAGCCCCAGCAACTCCTGGTTCCTGGCAGCGAACCTCCTCAGCAGCTCGAGAAGCGGCGGCTCCTGTCTGTTGGCGCACATATTGTGCTCCTCATCCTCCCCTCCTGGGCAGTGCCGCACTCCGTCGCAGACCAGGTCCGATGAGATGCATAGGCCGGTCTTCCCGCAGTTGAATTGGGACTGGTTGTTGCAGATTTCTCCTGGAAGGTGGAAAAGAGGGTTTGGTTTAGATTGTTAGATGTGGCGAAAACGCCTTTTATGAGATAGCTGCCTGGGCTAAGGGGTAGAATACAGAACTTGAATATTTTAAAAAGAACTCTTTTCAATAAAATAATTTGAGTGCATAAATTGTTCAGTTACTCATGGTTTGATTTGAGTAAGCATCTATAAGTGTCGATCCATTTGCCAAACACCTTGCACGGTCTGGGCTCAGAATGGCACAGATTAACTTATAGTACGCGTAGCTGCGGTTTACAGCTCTTGGTAACTGATGCACTGACCGCAACATAAAGTAATACAACATCTTTCGCGTTAAGTTTCAAGGGTGACCCTGCGGGAATATTTTCAATTTTCTTGAAAAGCCTTATGCATGTTATGTGCAATTGCGTAAGGAAGAATCTTTTAATGTCCGGATAGGTACCATAGAAAAAGAACGGGGAATGATACCTACAATGCTTGAGCGAAGAAAACAGTAGAAAAGCTTACCACTATTAACAGTGGTAACGACAATGGCAATGGATCGTTCCAGCATTTAGTTGCTTGAAAGCGAAAACTGCCCCGGAATGCTACCGTACCAACGGTCAGCAAGAAGTAATAGAAGGAAACTTACCACTATTAACAGCGGTGACCACAACCCGCAGCTTCTCAGTGTGATGGTAGGGTGAGGTAGGGGGGTTCCACACGATCCTGATCTTGGAGGGCAGGAACTTGGTACCAGCTCTAGCCGCGACAGCTGCTGCGTTGCCTCCGCAGAGGTTCACTCGCCACGACGGGGTCTTGTCGTTGGCCATGTACTGCAAATTGAGAAGGTAGATTATAATCATTGTTATTAATAAATGGTTCATTAGCGTGTAATCAGTAAACGGGTTGCCAACTTTGCACCAACCATATCAAACAATGAACACGATACTATAAAATTACTCTACATACTTAGTTCAATTTTACATGTAAGTTTATTTATTCATATTACCTACATTCTTACTTATGATATTGGCAACTGGGCAAGTAGGTATTGTTTTTTCATGTTTTATTGCTGTTTCTATTAGCATACTATTGTTATTAGGATATTATGATATATGGTTGGTCAACTATGATATCAACAACCTGAAAAAGGATTTGTGATGTAACTGACAAAAATAACCTGCTACTTATATTCAATTTTCGATATAAGAAAGTCGTCAATAAGTATCTTTATAATCAATGAACTGACATTGCATGTGCATGTTTTGTAAAGGAAGCGAGCGTTCTCGACCGACCGAAGATTCCATTTAAGCATTTGACTCCTATTGACCCGTTTTATGAAACTAAATTACCGACTATTCGGTTGCAGTTTCGTAATCTGTTTGCAACTGAAGACGTTTGAAGTCATATTGATATTATCCGCATGAAATTTTGCAGCACATTTCTGTCAGAAATGATAAAATCTTGTAATTTATTTGTATATAGTCCCTCAGGGATATCTACTAGGACCTCTAATTTATAAAGCATTTCTCTCCCGCAAGTACTTGTATATCGTCATCGTTTTGTTACAATATTTCGTAAGTCATTGTTGACACGGGTAAACGTAACGCCCATAAATCATGTAAGTCTACATGTGCCGTATTCTCTATTGTTCGGAGTGCCTAGTGCCCATTTGTTCAGGTGTTTAATCGTGTTCTCATTCATAAAGGTTCATTTGTATACCCATTCATGGTTGGCGATCACGAGTTACATTACTTTTGTCTTCAGTTAAAAGAGCAAATATACTTTAAAAGAAATGTAATAAGTATTAGGTTCGTTCTAAAACTGAAACGCACAATAGATATTTATTTCGGTTATAGCGTAGCACTTGCTATAAACTTGCTTGCCAAGACATGCCTGTTGCCAATTTGTATTAACATTTACATACAATATTAGAACAAACCAAAAAAAGACACATTCCTACATAATCATCAATAGAAGAGCCAAATAGATGGGTAGGGTGATAATTAGTTTATTGCTCGCACTTTAGTCATAATGGTGAATTTTCATAAAATTTATTTGAACTGTCTTTCAGGGACTGTTTATTGTGATAATAGCTGAAGATAGAAGTGTATACTACTATAGACTTACAACTAGCTTGCAGGCGTCAGTGGCATTGGCGATGGGTGCCGAGTTGTCAGCTGCGGTGCTACACTTGTTGTACTACTAGAGATGTCAGTACATAAATGCTGGACTACTAGAGATGTCAGTAGAGACAGAAATACAAGTAGACTTACCACAAGCAGTTTGCAGGCATCAGTAGCATTGGCGACGGGTGCCGAGTTGTCAGCAGCAGTGTTCTGCAAGGCAGCCCCGGTCCTGGCGCTCCACTTCCTGGCCGCCATGTTGGCTTGCGGCGGCTGAGGCGCTGTTTCACTCAGCACTCGCTCAGGCCAATCCTGAAAGGCTTCCTGTAAAGATGGAGAAAGGAGGTTTAGTAAAGAATTTTGTTACAAAACCAGTCAGGATTTAGATTTCAGGAGTTAAGAAGCAGTCTTCTATTTGGGACATCAATGTCTTGTACTGTACCGCGGGAAAATTTAACTTTAGGATGTGAACCTACCCATGAAACTGAACAACTTTCCCTAAGGAACATAGATCCTTTGAAAAATAATTCGACCTGCTGACACCATGTATGGGTAATATAGATATGGGTTAGGCAATTTTTTTCATATTTCGATCTGTTTCTTAGGAAAAGTTGTGCAGTTCCAGGCATGGTTTCAAAAATTTCAGCAAATTTTCACCGCTCCGATTTTTAAATACGGTTTATTTATCTGTCCATCAGTAGACTCATTGCCTGATGAATGTGGGTGTTTCCAAACCAGTTTTAAGGTAATTATAATGCGACTAAGTAAGTGTCTATTAATAGTTGCACAATAAATATGTCTAATACTAATTGTCTCTCTCAAGGTAACTCGTACCTTGTAAAAGATCAAGACGCAAATGCATCGTAAACAAATACATATGCATGACTAAAGACTAAACACCAAGATATCCTTAGAAACTGGATGTATGTAACTTCCTAAACATTGTTCCAAAGAACTAAGATAAAAGGTTCTGGTGGTACTGATACAATACCCGAAACAAATAAATTTGTCTTTGAAGGTTTCGGCAAGATCTTAGGCGGGTATTTATAAATCGATCTCAAAATTGAGAGCGATATTAAGTATGGATTTGACAGGTCGTTTTGTACTGAAATGACATTTCTGATACGAACTCAAACTCGCTGTCACTCTTGAGAGCTGATTATAAATAGGTACGGGCCTTACATTTGGTTCCGTTTTATTGTTACATAGTTACGGACCTTGAGAATAATTAGTAAAATCTTCTTAGAATTAAAGTATTCCATAGTCTTAAGAACTTGACCTTCAGTAAAGTATTTACCGTAGGTATTTTTAGTTTATCAGACCGCTTACTTAACTTACACTTATTTTCCTTTAGGAAACCTTAATAATTATTTAGGATTTCTAGACATAACGTTTTTTTGCATGACTACTTAAAGAAAATACGTTGCCTTTGAAAAGACGTAAGTGGAACATCTGTTGTCCAATGCAATAAAAAATTGGCTCTGTTTCAAAGAATGCATCATCGTTTCCAACAAAAGTACCTACTGTTTCAAACTCATCATTAAGATGGTAGAGCGGTGAAAATACGGTATTCAGTAACGGTTACGAAGTACCATAAAAATAACAGTTGTGAAATAAATACGTGTATTGTTAAGGTAAATAAAATGATTCAAATTGGGATCGCTGACCGAGTGACCAAATAAGGAAGCATTAAGGTTTGTATTTTGAGAACATAATTATGCACATTACTAAAGGTACCTAAACTAAATTAAAACCCTGACGCTTTGAAGGAAAAAGATTTGACGTAAAAGGTGCGGGAAGAAAAAATAAAGGCAGATGTATTTTTTTCAATCAAATTCTGTTTTTTTTTTTTTCAGTTTGGCAGAAGAATATTTTCATGTAGAGAACTACAAAATCTAGAGAAATTGTAAACAAACTCATCAAAATCTAAGGTAATTTTCACAACTTTGACCAATTTTCTTCGATCGCAATAAAAATATTGTGACAACAAACCCTAGCATTTATATAAAGAAACTTGTCTGTATGATTCATTTATCATGTATTAAATAAGTATATGATGTAGCGTTGTTCTGTCACAGCTATACATAATTCAACTCCCGACTTTGCTTGTATCGTAATCTCAACTTCTTTATATAGGTTATCGTATAAGGACTGAATCTATTATAATAATTTATCAAAGTTACACAAAGACAAGTATGTATAAAGAATTCGCGACCTTTTTGTCTGTCTGTTTGGACAGCCTTGGGTGTTTCCGGGTCTAGCTTAGGCGGTCGATTACTTTAGTCGATAGTCCAAATTTTGTCGTGACTAATCTAGACATTATACTTACTTACCTAATTATTTAGTACTCGATTATATTTTTGAGAGACTTACCGCCTCTACTGTTATGCATGCAGTCTCATTTAAAGTCAATCAAGTAAGTTAGGTACATTAGTTTAATCAATGCACATGAAATACCCTACCAAATGCTGAACTTTTCAAAAAAAAAAAGGTCTGTTTATAGTCGGTACATATTTGTAGAGACCATGAACATAAATGATTATAGTACATATCGTATTACCAAAAAATGCAAAGTAACAATATGGAAATTTTCATATCCTTATTTGACTCCTAAGGAGTAGAAAACATATTTGGTCAGCATCTGATTAAAACGCAGTATGTTTTTTTTTAAACTAAGTACACAAACAAAGTCTTATACTTTTTGTGGCGAAACCGTGTTAATTCTAAATGTATTTTTATTTCCCTAATAATTTTGCTACCTGAATGACAAACGTGATCTTTTCAACACCATTTCGTTGATATCTTTTAATATTACATAAAAGATCATTAGAATAATATGTAATGCGATTAAAAACCTATTACGTAGGTGCCTTTCGTACCCTGGTACGGTGTGGCTAATTTATTAATGGTTTATTTTTACCCGATTGCGTCAAAAAGGTAGTGATTTTCAAAGTGCATTATAATTCTTTGACAACTTTATAGGTTATCTTGACTCTTTATCACCTATTTAAAGCGACAGTATAGAAAATAAATGCAGTCGGTTATTCTCCTTAATTATTCAGTCTTGTTTATTTTATTTTGTCATTCGATCACTAAATATAATTCCAGAATTCTTTTATACGGTGCGTGGATTTTAGGACGATCCATCCTGTCAAATCTATTAGGACCATATATTAAGTCCTTATCTTCAGTGGCTGATCTGAATCTGTTACCAACTATATACCTGTTACTTATTTCGCAAAATCAATTAAAGCTATATCCCCAAAAGATTAGGACATCATTGAGATAAATTCTTTCTACGAAGGCCACCAATAAAACCCGATCTAAAAAGCTAAATTGGAAGACAATATGAGCTAAATAAACAATGCATGTGTTTCCTAATGATAACAACATGAGTTGAATGGTAGCATACGGCAAAACGGTGTGAAGGAATATTGCCACATCTGCTACAGATACAGTACTGTATAACTGGTACGTAATGTGTGGGCGGAGATGTAGACGAGCGGTGATAGTGCCGCAACCACAAAATATAGGTATAATAGTAGTTACTAGCGTAACTTTAGACCACGAGGCGAGGCCTCAGTTTTTTTTTTTTTTTGCGAAGACTACTACTATAAACTGTTTATACAAGGTGAACAGAAAGGGTATATGACAAAGAATAATAGTAAGTTTTCGGCGCTGATTGATGACACGTCGTCATGTCAAACTTATTTTACTTACATCGATCAAAATTTGATACAATTTTATTAATTGAATTTAGTCATTTTTGTGGCCCAAATTTTGTTGTTGGGGAAAATAAATTGAGTAAGTAATAAAATAACAACACACCATAATAAAAATCTCGTAATATACAAATGTCGCTCGTCTGTAACTACGCGTATAAGGTGAATGAAACAATATAGCTACAGCTAGGAAACGAAATTGCGACAAACTGTACCACGAACCATACAATGCTGTACCGTATCTTGTATGGGAACTGTTCCATACAATGCGGTCTTGTATCTATCATACAAACATGCATGATAGCGTCTAGTGCAGCGTTGTTCTATAAATTCCGGTAGTTTTTGTGATCATAAAAGCAAAAGAGGGTAACTTAACACAGAACAAATATGTGGTCGTGTGTTAAATTGTGTGAAAATAAAAGGAAAATTCAGGAAAATTTATTTTAAAAATGTTTTAAAAGATATGTGCATTACTAACTTTGATTATCTCTATGAATATGTTACCTATCGGTATTGGCACCGGTTTATTCGACTTAGCCATAATTATTAAGTAAAGTAATGTTTTATATTTATATTTTATGGAAGCGAAATCGACCATTGACGCCCTAGGATCATATCTAAAAGTCTACATTACAAGTTAGCTTTTATCAGCAAGATAAGCAAATGCATTTATAGTATGTGCACCAACTCTACTTAGCTTATCTTAATTTTCTGCACCTACCTGCATCACCTACGGTTATACAATTCCCACTTCCGGTTCCGAGAGTCGATTTCCTGTCCACTTCCTATCAGGGCGATAGATCAGCTGGTCTCACGTCAGCTGTCATAAATCATAATGCGGTGCGCGCGCGCAGCCTATTGTAACTTTCCATGCCATAAAAGGTTAGAGATGAAGAAATTGTTTATTTTCTAAGTAACTTCGTTGCAGAGTTTCATTTGGATTAGCCTAGGTTATAAAAAAACAAAATAACTAAGATATAAAATAATTTGGTATGTAAAATACTGCCATCTATATTTACTAAACTATAATCGTGTGTCTCACGGAATTTAGGAGTTCATCTGTTATACAATCTCATTTTCACAATTTGGCTTCAACTGCGTTAGATTTTTCCTTACGTGATTTTCAATTTTGCCTGTTTCTCCACCTGTTAACGTATTCTACCTATTATATGTAGCTTTATACAGTAAAATATCAGTTATGTAATGTTCACTATCGAATCAGTAGTTTCGTATTTTTATTACATCCTACAACCATAATGTTATCAACTTTATGACTATAACAATATTACCTATAGCTTCCCGTCTCGCAACTTAATGAGTTTTCCCTTTGAACTGCCTTTGAAATATAAACATTCCACCTGTAGTGTTAAAGAGATAGCCTATGTCAAAAAGGACAGAAGTAACATATCTTTCTTGTGGGTCAGAGATAATTACATTTAAATATCGTCCATTTTCTTAAGCTACCTTAGATTTCCAGATACTGCTTTGCCATGAAACCATATAAACTCTACAATCACTCAGTTACTAAGTGCCTAGGTCCAAGGCAAATACTAATTGCAAGGTCTAACGTAATGCAATCAAACAAACACACAATGCGAGCCATGGCTATATATAACTATATAGGAGTGTTAAATGACCTATAAACCTAGTTACCCTACTATGGAAGCTTGTTTTATGGTAAATTTTATCGGTTTTAAAAGATAAGTAAGGTATTTTTTTAGTCAAACCAAATACAATTTCTTTTAATTTTTCTTTCTGGAATATAAAACATATTTTACATGATTTAGTTGCCTCAGTTGAGAAAAAGACGTTATTCGCATTATTTAACCTCCGTTTCTTATTGTGGTCGATTGTTAGAAAGAAACACGATCCTTTATTTTGTATGGAAAATATTTATTGAGAGTAGTTCGCAGTTTCAAAGTGCTCTAATATAGATACAACGTGAGTAAACAAAAAAAAACTGTAATATCCATGACTTTTTTGCTCAGATGTATACCTAAGTACTTACTAGTAGATGCTACAGCTTTAACCGGTAGCGACACAATTATACTTCCCAAGATTTAAACAGAGTTCCGAAAATATAAATCTCTCTAAGTAGTACTTTTTGGTAGAGTAAAATAAACTATCCTAAATTCCATGATAAAGTACCTATACCACATTGTTTAGAAGTAACATCTAATAATGCTACTTTTTACCATGAAAAAAACACTTATATAAAATGCTGAATGCTCATTAGCCGCTAGTGGAACCACAGTTAAAAAAAGCTTGTAGGAGACTATAGGTACTAATATTTTAAGACCTAAGACCTTGACGGAATCCGCTAGAACTAGAAACTTAGCACGAGCTTACGAGAACGTTCCGATGCGTGGTAGGTCTAGATTCTAGACTCTAGAGACTCTAGCCTAGGCTAGCGACGGCTTACGTGCCTTTTACTTCGATCTGGGAAAACAAGGCGCAATTTATAAGCTTAAATGACATCATACACAAATACCAAGTATCTATGGTTGCAACTTCTTGTTTTCTTTGAAATATTTAGTGGATCCCATCCAAAAAAATTGTTAATTATGATAAAATTGTCTCTTTTTTTTGTCGATTTGATGTTGCTCTTGAATTTCTTGCATTTTATCTTTTCTTTCTATGTACATCCCAGTTATATTAAGTGAGTCATTTAGGAGAAAATTTGACACAAATTTAATTAAAAAAAAAACATAGTCGATATTCGGTAGTTTTCCTCCGTATTTAAGTAGTAAAAAATTTCCTCCGTTTAAAACTACTTCAATACCTCAGGTTATACGTACGTACGTAGTATATAATGCAAATCGCTATTTTTTTATTCTTTGTCCTAGGCTGTGAGTTAAATGAATGGGTGGAAGTCACAATGAACGGTGTCCTCTAACCACAGCTGGCTGTAGCACGAAACGTCGATAATGGCACTTACAACCTTTTAGCTTATCGAGGAAAATGTGCAGCTTTAAGTGGCCAATATAACGAATAAAATAAATATATAATGTCTGTTGAGTCTTATTGAGTCGATACTAGTACATATACCTATACGTATAGTTGTCATTTTGAATATTTTTATGAAGTTAAGTGTGCTATTATCGTATTGCTCTGGTATTATAGTTCTAATTATACCTACTTATACATTTAAAAAAAAAAAAACTACTGAATAGCATAATGTAATGACGTAAGGTAATTTAGCGTTATTATACTATTTTTAACACCGATACCATCTTTTATTTCTGGCCAATTGTAACAATGTGACGCGAAATATTCCACAATTATCATTTGATAAATAAGACCACTTATCATGTATCATATTTTTACTTCCATGCTGGATTGGGAGATACCTATAAATAAACATAGAATGAACCAGCTGCTTCTATACCTGAGAACACTGTCACAGCCAGTAAAGGGATTCGGGGGCTTTAGTGTAGGTATTGTAATTTAGGCGATGGGCTGACAACCTGTCACTACTGCAATATTAGGATACCCTTTACTAGAATCCCCCTGAAAATATCAGCCGTGGCGGAAGTAGGATATGTGTAGTATGATGGAGTAAACACTAGATGCCGTTGTTGCACAAGGTAGACTGATCTACCCCGTAAGGGTTACACAGGCGTGACTTATTAAAAAAGATCTATCGTACATAACAAAATCATCAATAAATACATACATATAATCACGTCTTTATCCCTAATGGGGTAGGCAGAGCGTAAACGACCTAAACGAAAGGTCGTTTCGCCACGTCTGACAAGTTTTAAGGGTTATTCCAGATAGAACTGTATATTGCTATAGTGATAGGTTGTCAGCCCATCGCCTAAATTACAATATTGAAACCCTCGAATCCCTAAGCTGATTTTTACAGCATGCCCGGGAGTAGATGCAGCTGGCATCTATCTCATATTCTATCACTCCCAGTCCAGCATGGAAGCAGCAATAAATTCGCAGTGGTATTCAAACCACGCCACTGTAACAGTAATGACGACCGGTCTGGCAGTTTTCTCCAGTGGTTATAAAAGAACCTGCCTGACGAGCTGGAGTTATTTTTAACCTGACGACTAACTGACAGGCTCCACCATACCTGGCAAGCCAAACTTGGATTGGCTAAGACCTCAGGCAGCGCTAAAAATATTTAGGTAAATGATTTAGCTCGAAAAGGAATGCGCTATGTGGTTTTTTATAGCGTGGGTTAGAAATAGCAATAAAACAGTTGCTAGAGATCCTTTTAGAGCGAACAGGAAAGGATAAGCGAAATACTAAAGAGTTCGTTGATTTACTGCAAATAATTGCATACATTACCAAATAATACAAGTCACCTTGTTCTCCGAAACTGACGTTAACAAAAAGAAAAAGTTTTTCGGCGAATTGTGCAGAAGATGAGAATTGATGTGTTGTAAAAGGTATTGTAAGTTTACCTAGATGGATGGAACTAACGTGCTGTCAAATTATAGTGTCCAATATCTAAGACACAATATCTATGACGTGTGAGCTTTGACAGACAACATTTATGCAAAGAAAATTTATGAATCTCAAGGTAGTAATAGCACTGTCAAAATATGTGCAGATATTAAAAACAAAGATAAAACTAAGCGTACCGATTGCAAAATAAATGATAAGTAAAACTTCACAATAGATCCAAAGCAATATAATATAACAGGTTGTAAACCCTTTGATTTAAGACAGTAGCAGTCATAACTGCGTTGGATTCAGAGGGAAAATAACTTTTTTTAGATAGTTTATTTCCCGACTTCACAGTATTGGGAGGATGACAGATACAGAGATTTTTCACATAAACATAAGAATATAAACCTAAATAGCTGCTTAGATAAATAAGGCCGTAAAATAATATTGACACGAATAATGTCGTATCGTACATTATTTACCAAAACCACGTAAGCACACTTGAATACACCGACGTCACTAACATATTATTCTTAATAACACTATTAATGCATTATCATTGTTCTAAACCATATTTCGTTTAAAATTGACAAACATTAGGCTGAATTATTTACGCTTCAAAACCCAGACGTATGTAAAATAATCTTTGAAAAAGTTATTTGTTGCTAAGACGACATTTTAGATCCTTGCTTTGTTTGAATTTTAAATAAGAAACATATCGAACATATATTGATATTAAGTATCTTAAAAATTACAATGAGAGTTATAATTATAAGCTATGTCGGTTTGAAAACAGAGAAAATATTGTAATATTGTGCAAGCAATTCTTCATTCTCATCCCACATAAAGCCTTCTGTTACAATGTGAAGTTCATGAGATTGGTAATGACCGATTGAAAACCGGCTCTATCTAGGTGTAGCCCATCAATATGTTTATTTCCCACAAGATAATTAGAGTAATTATACAATTTGCAATACAATGGGAAGTAGCGAGCGTGAGGAGGAAAAAATCTAGCAGAAAATTACAAACACGATTAATGGGGTATATACAGGAAAACTATAGGTGAGAATGCTGATCAAGATGATCTTGAACTTTAACTTGAAGCACTAGAAGGTACATAGATATGTATCTGTATTGTGCAAACCTAACTGTTTGAAAGTCAGTGTTGATGGTTCGGATGATTATAAGATTAAGATTTGTAAGCAAGCAAAATATATTATAGTTTAGTAAGAATAAAGATTAAACAACATACAAATACTAAAACGAATTATAAAGATCTGATTAACCTAAATTTATTATAGGCAGTACGGAAGATATAATTTTATTAATAAATAAAATAAGGATAAGAATTAGACGTCGCAAAACCACAGAGGAACATAACATAACAAATAACATATTATTATGTACTAGGGCCATATAACAGCGAACTGTGAACTACGCACAACGTGACGAAGCGACACACCCACCATGTAGGTAGGTAGATTGTAGGTACTATCGAAGGTGAGGCTGACATAATGAAGGCACTGGACTGTACGGCTGATAAAAATCTCATAGTACGTGTGGAAAAAAATACAGTTGATGATGTTAAGACTGATAATGATTGTGAAGCATTTGGTAATAAAAATTTGAGACAGTTAGATACTTGCAGAGGTAGGCATTATGACAAGGAAGTAAAATGATAGAGAAATATAAGATAATATACTAGGTAAGCTAAAATCAAATTTAGCTCGATACGTTAACACCCCAATAAACTTATCAATGCTAATATTAAAGATAAAGAGGTATTATTTGTATGTTGTTTGTAATGAATAAGCTAAATAACGAATGGACTGTGAAATAAAAATTACAATCGGAAAGTTATGGAGGGAAACATTTTAAACCCACGGTTCAAAAACCTAGCTACGCATAAAGAGCAAAATCTAAAGTTCGCATCTGGTATGAAGTCATCGAACAGTAACTACAAAAAGATACATAAAACCAAGACGAGTTTATAGACCCCAAGGCCAATCCTAAAGGCAAAGTGACCACACCGTCGAATATGGACGACTTTTCAACACACCTTTGTACGCAGACCATTGAGACAACAACTAGAACCAGTTTCTCATATACTTATACGTAATCGCAAGCTTGCGGTGGGCGGTCTACTCACGCGCCAATAACCTACCGATTTCCAGAGGCTGCTGTTATCTTAATGCTATCGCGGACCGTATGCTCTACTGCATCAGGCAATGTGGCAAGGCTAGCAAGGAATTCGATCACGCCACTCTTGTTTGTGAGCGGTTGGTATAATTACTTCATATTTTTTATATTATCTATGTCGATGACTGTTTTATGGGACGATTTTTCCTCAATTTTACCATAGCAGCAAAGCGATTCGTCCTTATGATGTTGTATAATTTCAATGAGTTGCATAATGATTTCTCGATAGTCATTGAATTGGCAATAAAGCAGTGAATCGTGATAAAGCCTAAACGATAACAGAAATCTGCAATAACAATGTGACAAATCACATTTCACGAACAATGGCAGTGAAAGTAGAATGAAAGAAAACAAAGTTTCACTTATGGTGGTTTTTGTGCCAGGTGTGGGCAATGTCAGGGTTTCTAATGTATGAAGAATGGGACTCGAACACATATTGATTGGTTTCTTCAAACGTATTCTTTTCAAGATAACTGTGAAATTTTAAAGTCATCGACCTGACACGGACGATCTAGAGGATGATAAATGTATAAATGGTTTAAAAATTATAATAGAAATAAAGAAAACGAAACGCAACGCATTGTATTTGATTTAAAAGCGTGAAATTAGGCTGACCTAGAACAATTTAAATTTAGCTTTCAATGAACAGAAATGCCAAAGTGTACCATACTTTCTAACAACATATATCTACCTGAGTTTGAGAAATTGTAAATATTTATTACATCACACTTAATCAGCTATTGCAACAGAGATGTTCAAATGTGTGTTATCGATTTGTTAATGAATATTTTTATAAATCAAAGGAAAACATATTTCTGGAAATGCAAATTTTAATAACTCCGTAGGTTTTCAAAAAATCAAATACATACGACCGACGTTTAACTAAAAAATCTTTTTGCAATAGCAAAATTTGAGACAGGAAATTAATAATAGCTAATCACATTTGAATTCGAAGGTTCTTCAATGTCAATTATATCAACTAAATATTACGATTCTAACAAGATCATAAAATCTTTACATCTTCGACGTCCTTGGTTCGGCACAAGTTCACAGGATGTTGGGCTATTACAGTTTAAAAAGCTGTTTGAATTTTAATGCCTCCTACAAAACTGGATTGTGCCTACGTGACAGACGTGGCGGCTTCGACAATTTGCATAAACACGACTGAGAGCTGATCATTTCGCAAATATGATTAAGATTCCAGAATAGTTCAAGAATTTTGTGGAGTTTACAAATGATGATGACTATTGTGCAAATGGGTTTTGGTTACTTTCAATTTAATATAATTATCACTCGAATGAAATATGCCGTTGCACATAATGTTTAGATGGAAAATATTTCGTCTATCTTTCAATTTGTCGCTAAGCAATTTGTGGTTAAAGAAATTTCTACACTGATGATAGTTATCAGGTAGTTATTTGAAGACATAATTGCTAAGATTTTTGTGGTTTAGTTTCAAAAGGCGGATTCTTTATTCACGTTTTCCGACACTACAATTTCAATGGAGATATCCTTCCTTTGATGAAAATCTCATGGGAAAACTTAAGAGCAAAGATATCAATGGAAGGAAAATATGAGGAAATAACAAACTTTAATGAATTATTCAATTAATCAATCTTCTAGCTCATTCCATGGGATAAATAAATCGTAAAGAGATAAGGAAAAGATATCGTAAATAGCCTGTATTAGGTTTAGTAAGGCGTCTTATAAATCAATATTCTAAGTATATTCTAGACTTTGTACGCGATGGCAAGCGAATATTTACTCAGATCGGCAGACTCGTTGAATTTTGTTTAGTTAGGCACTCTACCTAGTCATTACAAAGGATTGAAGGTTTGAAGGTTCAACATTTCGTAAGATACAAATCTTTGTATTCCCTACAAGACGACAGGATAATGCTCTATTGTCGATTGTGATGTTAACAGGTATATGGATGATGTTATGCTTTTCAGGGTTTACTACATAGAAAGTTTAAATTAGGGCAATAATCCTTCATCAAAATACAGTTTAAACGCCAGACGTCGGTTACGCACGTGAAAGTGTTGTCGGCGCCTGCGCAGCCTGCGGCGCATTTTGACGGAGAAATCGGGCGACGCTTGCGATGGCGCCGGGGAGTAGGCGTGTCCGTTATGATTTTGAATTGTGTAGGTACTAATTTGCTTAGGTATACCTATTGGGTTTGTTTGTTTGTCAAGTAACAGACAATCTGTAAATTCTAACCAAAAAATTATATCGATTCTATCCATGAAACTGAAGAACTTTCCCTAAGGAACATTGATTTTGTTTGAAAAAGAGAACAAAAAACCTATACAAATGGTAAGAGAAGAGCTTATCAGGTATTTTTTCTATGAGGAACATTCTTTTTCATTCGCTAAAAAAGATAGTGATTGTATCTCGCTCGGACAACAGCAACAATGTTCTGTAAATATAACTTGACCTCTACCTTGAATTACCTTTACAGTACCTTTGGGCTGTTACTTGGGTTATATCATCTAGATACGTTTTTTTCTCTTTTTTTTATAAGGCGCCATTTTACAACTTGTTTATCTGCGCAGCCATTGGTGCGTGGAGAACCATTCTTGACCGAGCTGCACACAGTCACAATATGTTAAGGCAAAGAACGTAGGGTTGCCAGCTCTATAAATGGTTTTCTAGAAAAAAATCATAAGAAATGCGTTTTTTATATTGCGCTAATATCTGAAAGAAGAGAAGTTTTTGTGCCAGTGTGTAGATTTATATACCTAATTTTAGTCACCGTAATTTATCTACACGGGAGAACTGTCGTCCTGTCAGTTTTCCGATGTAAATTCGGATTTCGGCGCACCAGTGAGTGTTCAATCGCAAATTGGACATTCACTGATGCGCCGTAATTCGAATGTTTTTTTTTTTACTATTTTACAAAACACTGTCTCACCCTGATCTGAATCCATAAGGATGAATGTATGTCGGAATGTTTTTTGTTGCTCCTAAACTAAGATTCGTAAGCTTTATAGGCCACTTAGGTACCTTGAAATTTTAATAAGGAAACTTCTACTAAATAAAAAAATCGTTATAATTATTATCAATGATATTAGTGCATTTCTATTTGGGCCATCCTGTAGTATGTGTATGTATTACCATGGGCGAGCTGATTTTTTTTTAAGTTCTCCCATTATATTTTGGTAGTGCAAAGAGCTTTAGCCCATGCAGCCTAGAGCTTCATTATCTTATACTTTTGTTTAAATTGCGATGATTGGCAACCCTAAATGGAGGTTACATTTTATAGGTTTTCATTGATGTCCGAGAGAGGCTTCTGGGCTCCGAGTACAATATAAATTGAATCAACCTTCGACGTATTGAAGATCTTTATCTTTCTACAAGGTTTGACTGTACTTGTAAAAAAAATAGAAACGATTTATCAAAATGGAAGTATAAAGAATATTGCGGGTTCTACGAAACCTGCGGTAAGAATAGGTTGAGTATTCTATCATGGCATCACAGTGGTATTGCCGCTTTTCAGCTAGAAAAAGGCTTAGGTATATTACTTTACACTTGAAACTATTTACTAAAACAAATTTTCATATTTTCATAACCAGTAAAACCAATTAGTTTAATGTAGGAAGACGTAACTGTGTATGAAATTACTACTTTACGTGACTAAAATCGCAGGACATTTCGACTTACAATACAAGTAATGTTTACAAAAGACACCCATTTAGGTTATGTCATTGTATACAACATACATGACATATGCATAACAGATTGAGCAGGTGTTCATATGTAGAACATGCTTTATCTGTCATGGACTTGGAAATACATTATGCCAATGAAGAAAATTGGTCAGACGTGACTACTGTGAGTCATTGCAAAATTAAATAAGAACCAGATGATAATAATGAGGGAAACCACGGAACTTTTGTTGTTAATAATGACGGTACTACTTAGAATCGTAAGTGTAAATTAGAAAAATATTGTTGTCGATTTAAAAAAAAAACAACCGACTGGTTGTGTGTGACGAAATGTGTTAACCAGAACGCGCAATTTAAATATTATATTCTAGGTTAAGTTAAATAAACGGTGGATAATAAGCTTTTCCTCATTGTTTTCTTTAAAAGTGTCATGATTCTCCAGCTATTCTTTGCTTTGTGTTATTGTTATGTGTTTTCTTGTGCAATAAAGAATATTTGTATTGTATTGTATTGTATATTCTTATGCTTTTTTATTATTCTCATTGAGAGTTTTTGTATCTTTTCCGACGATGGTGAACATAAAATTGAGGAACCAACTTATACCATTAATTTGGAAGTGTATATTTTCGTACCAAACCTTGAAAGAACGTTTAAAGCGTATTTCCTTTATAGGTAACTTATAAAAACATGGAACGATTAATCACGTTCCTTTCATTGAAGCCCTTGCCCCAATGCCATTTACCAAAACCTACCTCTACAATGATCAACCAGTCCCATTAGCCTCAACTTTCATTAAGTATAAACTATGTCACGACCATAAGGATCATAACTTCCGATAACTATGTCATTAAACTAACTATGTCGTGACTATATGGTTGTCAACGTTCGTATTATGTCATTTGTGTCATTATGTGCATGCGCAGTCGTCACAATGACACGTCCGATTCGATTTTATAAAATGACAGCTATGACAAGATTGCTAGGTTTGTCGTATCTTATTATGTCATGGGTGTGTAATTTTTCTATGGTCATATCTTGTTATCAAGTTTCATACATAACACAGTAATACATAGTTAGTTACATATATGTATTATTCTCGTAGGTACAGCTATCGGTGTTTTTATGGTTAGCTACAATATGAACTAAGAATAAGAGGAAGTAGTTTCGCTTACATGAATATGTAATAGTTTTCAAGATAACAAACCTAACTAACTTACAAGTTAATACAACCGCTCTTACAATACTTAAACAAATTTAAGTCATAGTATTGTATTACATTAGGTATGCCAATTGCAAAACTAAAGAACCCTTAAAAGACAATAAGGAAGTGAACTCACTGACTATAAATGTATCGATCAATGCCCTTAAGTAGCAAGATGCTTTATAGACGAAGGTCCTATGCTTATGACATAACGTGCGGCGACCATGTCTTATGTAAGAATGGACACAACCTGAATACATATAGGAATAGTAAACATGATTCGATAGTAAAATGTGTCTTGTTACGAAAGATGCTGGGCGTAATGTTGGAGGCACTATTCATTTAAATCGACGTCCAATCTCATTTGACATAATTAAATTTTATTTACACTGCATAAAACATATCATAGTGATTCCATCCTTTCCATTAGCAAATCAAACTCAATCGAAAGATGAAGAACAAAATGTAGGTATAGTATGAATTTCAAGAACAGTAATTTGTTCACTATCCTGGGAAAAACTTCCATTATAAACCAAACTCGATCAAGGCCCCATAAATTACATTCTTTTCAATTCGCAAAATAAGCAGGTCGCAGGTTCGCAGGCAAAATTCCCACATAACAGAACAATCGTCTTTTTCGCGTATTAATTTCAAAATTGCTTTCAAATTGTAACCTTTTAGGTTATCATTTCACATAAAATAAATTCTTTACAGTTTCAAGTCCTTTGAAAAAATGTTATCTGTGAGAACCCGCATTTTGTAGGATGTTGTGTAAGTTTTCATAAATTTCATGCTATTTCTAAACACATTCATTTAAAACAAATACAAGGTTGGGTTTTTTTAGCATAATTTTAATGAGGTGAATCCATTCATGAAAATAAGTAAAAATTTGCCAAGATTTATGTAATACGTAACATAAATCTGAACGAATACTGTCAATGCTGTCAATAACTTCTGTACAGCTAGCCTTAGTAAATATTACCATAAATTAGTGGAATCTACGTCAACACGTTAACCAATATCATTCACGTCATCTTTTTCCTCGATTTCATCATTATCATCTCATCTTTGTTCGATTTTTGCAAGAAGTTCAAGTCTAAGTGAATCATCATCAGCATAAACAAATTATACAGCTTCTCAGGACGTTTCGTTTCTCGCAACCACTTTAGAAGAGTGAATTAGCTGGTGTAGGTCGTGTCCTCAATCAATATTATCCTCGTCGGCTACGTGATTCTGATCGTGTTGCTCATCTTGTAGAGGCTGATCGACGAAATCTGTTACGTAGTTGTTACGTCGTCGTACAGCCTTTCTTGATTTACGTTTTCTTTGACAGATTGTCATTTTTTGATACAATTTTAGAAGACTGAATTTATGTAATGCCATTTTCTTTTTTCAAGAATTTGTCATTATTGCCATCTGTAGGTATAGTTACTTACCCCTGCCTAAAATACTCATAATAAAATTTCGTGTTGTTGTGTGTTATTTTGGAGGTTTCATAACTTTCTCAATGCCGTGTGTGACGTAGAGTTGGTTTACAACACTTGTGTAGTAAACATGAGTAAGTAGTAAACGCCATTCATATAACATTTTTGTTGTTCTTCAGATTTATTATCGTCTTTCAATAATAAGAACATGTGTTGTTTGATTTTTATTTTTCCGTACTTGTTATTGTAAGCTATGACCTCGCATGAAATGGATTAAAATGTTTAGTTGTCAAAACTGTTTCCACTGCATTATTTTTTTTTTTCAAGGCAAGATTGTTCCAATTTCAAATATTAAAAATATTCATGAAACACACTCCATCTCTCTTACACTCATATTTCTTGTATCACATCCACATTTGCTCGACTCTACAATCCACGTAGGAATTAGAAACATTTTAAATACTCGTAAACTGGAAATACCATTCAAACGATTAGCAGCTAAGGTGCAAATTACGTTGTCAGTGAAAGGAGAAATGCCTGCGCCCGCGCCGTTACCGAGCTATTTTTGGACCAGACTGGCTGCGCAGGTTTATACCTCATCCACTTTATGATGATTACTGACAACTCAAGCTTAATAAGTTTTCCTGCAGGAACTCGATATTTTAACGTAGTAAAAATTAGCCAATGCTAATCAGGGTGAACGTAGCTTTGTAATTGTGAAAGAATTTCAGAAATCTGTTCAGTAGTTTTTGAGTTTAATGTCATTTTACGAGCTGTCAGCAATCAGCATATAGTGGATGTGGTTATTAGCAAGGCTCGCCTGCTCGGTCGCGCGAGACATCCAATTTTAGACTTCATTCATTGGTCGCCAGGATTTATGTTCGAGCTGGCCTGGATTGTACATTCCTTCTTTTGAATTCCTGGTTTTGTGAAAGATTGAGGCAAGACTGATCGTGTAAGTTAGGTTATTAACATCAAACCACATACGTCTGTCTTGTGGAAACGATATTCGATTGTAGCTATGGCAGGTTGTGCAGTTTGCTACCTACTATCTCACGTTCTTGACATAGTTAATTTGCCACGATAAAAAAAAAGATTTCCCATGCAAAAATAAACTTTAGAATGTTCCAAACTACTTATACAAAATAGGAAAACACGACATTTGCGTTTCCGCGGTCAATTTAACCTTATTCTGCGTTGCCATAGAGATAGGGCCAAACAATGGAGCCCTTCCATATAACGCCACACCTTGACGTCACTGAAACATACAATAATAATGCTCCTACTTTACACTGAGATTGACTAGTATTGTACAGGTGCATCTATTTGAAAAAAAAAACTGCATCTAAATGTTATTGGACGCTTTTACGGTTATTCGATTCGACGCTTCTACGGTGAATGAAAATAATCGTGAAACTTTTATACACAACAAGAAACACAAAAATAGAATACCACTGAGTTCGGTTCGTGTTTTAGGAGCTATAGGGTCCAGATTTGTACAATTTTCCTATAAATCAAAGATCTACTTCCAACACACGGTTCCCATACAGTTTCTATTGATGAATAGAGAAGCTTTGTACCTATATATTATGATGGTTGGACTGCATAATAACAATTTATTCAGTGGTCGAACTGTCTATACAATTAAAGATACTACGTATACTAAACGCCTCTTTCCTATTCCAAATTGGAAACTCAACGGTTTCTCGTACCCTATTCAGTCTAATGAAGACATAAAGATACATTACGCGGTAATAAAATCCAAAATGGCTGTCGCAATTAGGACAAGACAAAGCAAGGTCGAAATTCGCTCAGTTTAAATGTAACAGGAACATAATTTACTCTCGCAAACTGTAGATTTGCATTTAGATTAAACTATTTAACATCATTAGGAGAACTAATTATCTATAGTAGTTTCGACTTCAATAATAAAATGGGTTCTATAAAATCGACAAAGGACCGAACGGACAATAGCTAGCATTAGAATTTGAAATATCCTTACCTACAGGCATCTGACGGATATGGTGTCAAAGACAATGATTGGAACAAACTGTTGTACGTATATGTGATAATAATTAAGTTTGTGTGTCCCTCTTGGGAATCAAACCAACGACCAGGCGACCACCCATGAGACTATAGACCACTGAAGCAGTGTGACTAAGGCTCGTATTTATAAAGCGATCTCAAGATTGATTGCGGATTTGACAGGTAATTTTGTACTGGAATGACATTTCTGATACGAACTCAAACTCGCTGTCGCTCTTGAGAGCTGATTATAAATACGGGCCTAACTTTCAACTAACTAAAAGATATTACACGTCTTAGTACCTAATTGGTTTTCCAGTTATTGTTACGCAACTTACTTGCACTTAAATAAGTGAAAGTCTGCTCGGATAAACATTACATTGAATTTGAGTGTTTTCTCAACATTACGAGTTTCGAGGCAAACAAAGATTTATTATAAAGAACATATATACAATCACGCTCCTATCTCTCATGGACACGACTCAATGTTAACGGCCAAATAATATTTAAATACTTAGTACCAGTTTCCACCACGCTTGAAAATCTTTGATACATTTCTGTGACTGGTTATCGAGCCATAAGATTAGGTACCCAAATTGTAAAATACCTACAAAATGTACCGAAACAGGGACTTTTTACTGACTTTTAAAATTAAGTCAGGAAGAGACAGCTGTACAATATCGCTTTCAGCACAGCAAAAAAGGAAGGCTTTTAAATTAAAAAAACTATTGTACGTCATATTTTGCCTTTTTACGTTGCAGATGACATTTGACAATTATTTTATAGTATATTTTATTATGCTATTAAATCATAAATTTTATGGACAAAACAAACTATAAAATAAAACAAAGAAATTATAAAACTTTTTCATTAGTCAATTTCAATAACTGACAGTCGTAAATAAATCTAGAACTATTTCTTCTAGCTATTTACTACAGCTGACGTTAGCAAAATAAGAGAACAGCTAAACTAATAATGATAATCTATAAACTATTACAATATAACTATTATTGCATGTTATAAAATAGGTAACTTATTCAGTCAGAATGTCAAATCTATTTCACAAGAAATATATTTGTTGTACAGTTTACAAAAATTAAAAAGCTTAGCCCTTTTTAGAGTTCCGTAGTCAACAAGGAACCTTTATACGTATGAATAGTTTCGCTCTTTCGCTCACTTCTTTGAATAAAAATTCAAATTGAATATATCTTGTTAGAAAAATATCTGCTACAATGTATTACAGATGGACCACGTGCAATGACGTATGCGCAAGGGGCAATTTCTTTACGCGTGTCTTGATAACCTGTTGCCATCTTTAAAAATAGAAGAAATATAGTTGCCATAATTAAAAATAAATATTTATAGTATAGTTGCCATAATTAAAAATAAAGAACAGTACTCACCGCGCGATTTCGTTCGCGGATTTCGTTTCTGCAGCGAAAGTCTTCTAAGTATCTGAAAAGCACCTTAGACCAACTTAGACCCTAAAATTGACCGTAAAATTCCGGATCCTTTCTAAACGTTTAAATTTCAGTGAACTGTTGAGTTTTCCCCGATGAAATAATTAGGCTCTAACTATGTCTATACTATATTGTACATTGTTGTGAGGTATGTCAAAGAGGTTCCCGAATGGAAGACAATAAAAATTCGCTTTTACTAGTACAGTTAAGCATACCTACCTACCCACTTACCTTCCAGATCTTCCTAAAACTTTTGTATCATGCACCTAATAAATATTTTATAGAAAATACCAAAAGTGGTATGGCTTAGAACATACCTTTATGTTTTCATAAAGCTCGGCACTGCGCTCCGTCTGAAAAAATATGTTTTTCTTTATACAATACAAGTTTTAAAATGATTTTATGATCTAAGATTTTATGGGATACATTTTTTTCTTTTATCGCTAATCTTTTAAGCCCATCCTATATTATGTATCTGTAAAAATAAAAGGATCAATAAAAAAACTGTACACAAACAAATACAAACAATTTTCAATAAGGTTTAAATTAAACTGAACCAGTCAGATAATAAATAAGTTAAATGAGGATAGATAATCCTTAGGTGTAAAGTTTGAGATATTTCCAATTTTATTTATTCTCTGAAAACTAAATATTCAATTGATATAACACGCGACTACTCACTTGACCACATAACGGGTTTTCATATCAACGTTTCGACCCTTTACGAGGGCCTTCTTCATGTATATTCGATTGTTAAAATATCCAAATTTGTCCGTGGTAAAAGGTCCAATAACATTGCATGAAATACTTTCTTTCTTTAAACAGCTGATTAGCAATTCAGTATTCAAATTGAAAGTAAGTCAATCGGCCACATAGTTAAAGAAAGTCATTCCTCAACATCAGTCCTTTAAAAATACATATGCGATATTTTCTAAGATTTCTCTTCAAGTGGAACACGCCAGTATAGCAAATTAAAGATCTATACTATACCAAGATGGGCATATAGGATGTTAATTTGATTGTGTGCCAAAGTTCAGGGGGTGTTTGAATATCGACAAAGGATCGCAAAAATTAAAAATTAAAAACCCTTACTCGAATAAAATCTACCTATAATAATTTATCTGATGAAAATGGTATTCTTTTCGTGTAGGTTTTTACTTTTTTTAAAGTGATGCACTCAATTATATTAACACTCTGTATATACGAAGCCTTATAAAACTGCTGTCCAAAGGGCTTCTCTAAGTGTTAATGTCATTGAATCAATTGTGTTACCTTGCTATACTGCAGATATACGCAAAACTTCGCTAATAGGTACCTATAGACCTATTAGGATTAGGTCCATAGGAACATGAAGCAGCAGAAGATCAAAATATTTAAATATTTAAGTACATACATACTAAGTGACCAAATAAAAAAATTACATGAACTAAGTACAAATAAACAACAAAAAGTAATGACGAAAAGATACGCAGATTTTGGATAAACCCCAGTGAAAATGACAAAAGATGATTATTAAAATTGTCATGCCTTGCCTATATTTTGGATAATGCTTTCCATTTCGTAGCACACCAACTGCTACGCTTACTACGGCGTAGCAAACATTTTAGTTGAAGCCATGGAGTAGTAACTTACAAAAATTGCAGCAAAATATAAAATTTTATAGACGAATCCTTTTCTACCTCTGTTAATTACAGAAATTAGCTAAAAAGGCATTTAAAATCATAAAAGTAGCTAGAAGGCTACTAGGGAGGAAAAAGTATAACTCAATATTGTGTAAGTTTCAAGTTTAGTTATTGCCCCTTGATCATTACTGGCCTGCCCCCTTTTGCCCGTCACCATTTCTGATACAACACACCAGACATTAACCATTTTATATTTAGAGTCATATTTAAATCTTTCAAAATTTATTTGATCGTTTAACGTAAGGTTTAGTATGATCAAAGGTAATTTGACAGAGTATTAATTGCTGTTATAAAATAGATACTTGAACTTTCAAAATACTCATAAATACCTAACGATTTCCATAAATCATAACCTGAACCAATATGACCACAGAATTGCTTAGCAACCGCAAAATTCTAATATAGGTACCTAACCTAATTAATTTCTTACTAAGCTCCGACCGCAGAATGACGTGGGATCTTATATTGCAAGAACTAGTTTGCAAACTTACTTCGAACTCCATTTTTTTTTTCATTATATTCTGGACATTAAGAGTAATTATAATTATTAATAGTCATAACGCAAAGTTTAAATTGTATTTTATAGATATATACGACGACAGAAAAAACACAGTTAGGTACGTCCAATTTAATGCGTCAAACAACTTTTTTCCTAACAGGAAAAGTGGTATTAAGTAACTTGTTTCAAATAAATGGTAAAATTTATATGGGCCTAAGTATGATCAAAATTCTTCATTTGGCCCCAATAATTTTCCGATTGCTTGTCGGCACTGGCACTTTTATTACTGTAACTAAACAAAATTTCAGATACATTAGTTATTGACTAAAAATAACAAGCCAAAACGACCTTGATTGTTTACCTTTCAAACATGTTCATGAGTTTATTTTTAATATGTATTTTCGTACATGTCTGAGCCACTGTCTGTCTGTACGTAAATTGACATGCTTGTCAATTCCATCCACGTTCTTCTTAAAAATAAAACTAAACAGGCACATGATTCACAATGATATTCTTATTTAGAAATACATGTTGCCAAGCAAATGTAAGCAAAATCATTTGGTAATAGCTATTATATATTCTGTGGTAAAAGGCGAGTTTATATTATCCACAGAATATATAATAGTTGTATTATCTTAGCTGAAGCTTCATCCCATTGATTGACAGGAAATTCATTCCAGGATTTAAACGTTTGCGCAGCAATCTCCGTTATATCTGCTCCGTAATATTGCCAGGCCGATTGGTGAACGCAATGTGATCTATGAATCTGTGATTGGCACACAAAATTTTAAAGATCAACAAAAGTAAAGGTAGAATTTGAGAATATGATGATTTGACAATGTTGTTCATTTAACGTCTCATATTTTTGACGGATTTTATGTGGATATAGAGTTAGCAGGTTTTTATGCTACTGGACCTTGAATGGTTCGTGGTTGGCCTGTTTTTTTATGGGGCACCGGAAGGTCGTTCTACAGACTTACTATATTATGTGGTTTTAACAATATATACCTACTTCAGTGTTTTTTTTTATAAACTCTCAATACTGTTGTGCAGTTTAACTAGATGCTGCGATTTATTATGACGATATACCTGACCTTGGTAATTTGAACCTAAGTCTTTGAACTTCCTAATAGCGTGACTAGTATTAAGAGTCAGCAATTATCAAGCCATCGCCCTTGGACCAGATCGAATAGTTCAACCAGTTTATTAAAACCTCTGCCTTCATACAGAACTGTATACGACCATGTCTCTACCACATTGGGACCTGACCATTTCAAACTGAACTCTGGTTTTGAGGAATGAATAAGAGAGCGCGTGTCTCAGTCGTTTGGTGTTCCTATACTCTGGTTATTAATGTCAGGAGTTCACCGTTAATAGGTACTACGTGGGTACTAGACTGGCATTTGTTGTGACATTGGGTCCATGACCCAATTTACTATTTATCGTTCTTCGTTCATTAGGACATGTTGTAAGGGATATAAAAATAAGCACTTCGTACAAGTTATAGATGATACCACTGGACGAAACATGTCTCGGCAAAGAGTCAGCAGAGATTTTGATTCTAGGTCATCAAAACTTAATCAGAATAGACTTTTTTTTCTAAAACTTCGATATTTGAAGTATAACGCATTCAATCTTATATTTAGAGTCTGTTTAATGAGTCGTTGCACACGGAAATGGCGCTAAATTTAAAAATCTCTAAATGTAAACACAGAAAAACTACAATAAAACTATTTTGATACTTTTATTTTATTTGTATGGAAATATCAAAATAGTTTTTTTGTATATAAGTATCAAAATAGTTTTATTGTAATTTTTCTGTGTTTAAATGTGAAAGATTTTCAAAACTCGCGCCATTTCCGTGTGCAACGACTCATTAGACAGACTCTATTAATGCTGCAATTAGTTAAGCAGCTCTTTAATAACTTCTCGTCAAAATGTCCGATCACTGAATATCAACAACCCTCAACCTATTCGTCCAAATGGATTTAACCGGTATATTACAAAACATACATATATACATAAATCACGCCTTTATCCCTAATGGCTAGGCAGAGCGTCAACGACCCAAACAAAGGTCGTTCCGCCACGTCTGACTAGCTTTGAGGGTTGCTTAAGATATATCTTATATTGCTGTAGTGACAGGTTGTCAGCCCATCGCCTAAATTACAATAATACTGAAAACAAATCAATTTTACAAAACAAATCTTGCAATATACGAATTTGCATGGCAACAAAAATTAGCAAGCAAAAGTCATGCTGTACGAGTCACATTTCCATATTGCCACACCAAGACCGGTTATGGCAGACAAAGTGCATGTCGTTATAACATGGTATTTGCCCATTGTCTGAGCGACGAGTGGACATTTTACCTTATGAGGTCTTTTAGCGCTTATGGCTTCCTGGTAATTGTGACAGGCTTTTACTGGATATATCGATAGGTATTACTAGATAGATGTTTAATCTCACGACTGCCGCTTAGCTATACTTGTATGTGTAAGTAGCTACATGCGCATTGCTTTATTGTGCGTGAGTATCGCCATAATAAACCAGGAGCCGTATTTTTGAACCGCTCGAATTGAATTCGCATGCGAAAGAGCGACTTTCGCACGGCAATTTTTATAGAAATCGCGTGCGAAAGTTACTCTTTCGTATGCGCATTGGAGTTCGAGCGGTTCAAAAATACGGCTCCTGTAGTTACGCCAACCACGTTGAGTTACGCACACAAGGGCGGATGTCTAAATGCACAACCACAAGTGGCCGAGCGGCAGTTGTGAGATAAAACAACGATATTGAAAATGTTTTGTAGTTGTGGTGTTGTGAAGTAGGTACGTTTTGAGTGGTTGGCGCCAAAAATACGGGTAATTAAAAAGCCATTAACATTTTGTCCATAAAATAAATAATGGCGCAGTATAAAAGTTAAGAATTAGCATTAAAAAAGTAATAGGTAGCATTAAAAATGTATCTACAATATCTAACTGCCATTAGTTTGAGGCCCTAGGACCCAGGTCAATTTTTACGTACTCAACCCAGACTCATTCCATAATAACTCAGTCTAAGTATTAACTAAACCTTCTCAGGAGAAAACATCTCTTAAACCATTCTTTCACTAGTGTAAGTAAGTATATATACATTTAAGTATCTAAAACATGTGTATATTTATATGTACGTAGGTGAGCACAGTATAAATAAACCTCGTTTGCGTTTGCAGTGCAAATAAGTATAAAGAAGTTGTATGCATGTATAATAAGTGGGCAAATGCAACACTGCATGTGATGTGCATGCCCTCCTGAGCTCATTGTTCTCCTAATGGGAAACAAATTGAGACAATTAGCAAGAAATGTTGCAGAATATGAGCAGAGAACTTCTGGCAGTAAACCATGTTTATACAATAACATGTGCTAAATTAAATGCAATTATTTGGAACAGCGATCGAAACTGTACGAAGATTCTAGATATTCTTATATTTATAGTTTCCGCGTTGTTATCTTCTATTAGTATATAAGTCTTATAACAAACAGAAGGCAGACTGAATCACATACAAATTGAACTCATAAACTTATTGTGTAGATTCTACTATACTAGAATATAAAACTAGAAACAAAAATAAACGCTGATGCTAACTGATCTTCATCATCATCATCATCATCATGAATATAAGAGCTTTGCTCTTGTCGGTGGAGTAATCGCCAACTTTCTCTGGATTCAGCCTTCTCTTTAACCTCTCTATACGACTTGACCTCAATCTTTTCTTTTATTTGGTCCATATAGGCTCTTGGTCGACCTCTTCCTCTTCCCCCTTCAATCTTTCCTTCCAATACAGTCTTTAGTATTATAATAGTACCTACTGATCTTAAGTGTAAATAATTCAGTTCATATTTAATACTAGCTTTCCATCCCACGGTTCCACCGACGGTTTGATAAACTTCCCGTGGGGATAAGGTCCCGAGGAAATCTCTCACCATACATCAATGCGATCTACTATGTTTTTCAAAGTAAGTAGTTGTTAGTCAGACAGTTCGGTACATCATTTTATCATGATGGGTTTGTATTTTCAATGTTACCGACTATTTATAATAATATTTTTAAATACATCTGTCAACTGTACAAGTCGATGCAAAATCGATTATATTCGCAGCGAGACGGGTGATTCATCGATTGTGTGACCAAAGGCGGGTAAATCGATTTGCTCGGTTTAGAGTAGGTACACTAATCTAATATTTGGCTGATAAGAAATGGTCATTTGGACTTTGAGTGTGGAAGTTATTAAGTTTATAAATAAGAGAATGAAATGACATATAGTAAAATTCATTCGGCTCCATGTAAAAAAAAAGTTGAGCTAGATTGTTCTGAAGGCAAAAAAACAAAACATCATCTAGGTATAACTATATACCATATCTCATTCATCTTTTAAAGCCTCTTCAAAGTTCAATCATCGAACTATTTCTGATAAAATTTGACATAACTCAACAACTTACAAAGTAGCTATGGAAATTGTCTACTTATTTTATTACCTAGGGAAAAAATATCTTATTCTTTGCACTTCTTCTGCGAATTTGATAAAAAGGACAACTACATAGTCATAATTTTACAATCAATGGAGGTCATAGTAACCGTGACCATTGCGGTTTTCCTCAAAAAGCTACCGACCGTGGGAATCTATTTGATGTCGCCGCCGCCGGTTAAGTTTAGTTCGGTTCAGTTTTCCTGTAGGTCAATGGACCAGGCCATGGCGAATTTACCTTATTGTTTATCATGATGATTCTAAGCTGTATCTTCACTTAGCAAACCGTTATAATAATTACGTTATTTTTAAATTGTGTAGTTGGTAGTGCTGCTGCAGCACACATCACAGTGGTCAGTTCGAGTCCCGCTCGTGTATTTTTTTATAAAATTAAAAGCAAAATGTTACAAGGCGATTCCGTTGTACATACATATCTATCACATAATATATAGGATACAAGAAATACGATAAAGAATTATCTTAGAGTAGGTAATATATTTTGATTATTTTCCATTAGCATGCCGATAAAAAGTACCTCATTATACCTAAGGAGCTCAATTATATGCTCATAATATTACAGGCTAAAGAAGACATAAGTGGATTATTAGCTACCTCCATAAATTATTTAAGTGACGTTACGTGACTTGTCAGTAAAACTATAAATTGACCATACAGCTATCAAAGTCTAAGCCATACTTATACCAGAATTACTATAAATTCATAATAAGATGACGTCAATTCACTACCGATGCTTGATCTTCGTGACTTCAAATACATTCTAGACTTATACGTACCTATAGAAGGTAATTTTAAATTATAAAATGTAACGGAGTACTAACCCAACTTATATACCTAATACTTATTGCACATTTCTGTACCTACTAAGTACAGGTGTAATTCCAACAATGACGCGATACAAAAGACCAACCAAAAAATACTTACAATAACCAACGTACGCATGGTGTCATAATCAGAACTGAAATATACACATTACAGAGTCTACATCTACACTACAATACAACATACCTTAACATCAATAAGGCGCAGCGTGAAGGCAGTGGCATCAGGTGCGTTCAGACGCAGGGTGCAGGAAGTGTGGTTGGCGGAAGCTGGGGGGCGAACTAGCGCTAGCGCCAGCGCTGATGCTGCGCCTTTGCCCCCCAGCTCCACGTCGCGCTTCGGCCCGCATAGCAGGCTGGAGCACCGGCCTGCGGACAAGAGAAATAATAATTTTGTTTATCTTAGAATATGGGTGGAGTTACCGGCTAACTGGCAAAGTGGAATATATACCTCACTCAATATACCTATAGTTCAAAAAAATTTGTTTTGCCCCCTCTTTCACTTGTATGGGAGGGGGTCCAAAAATAGTATTCTTGAATTGTTTTTTTAGATATCTAGATTTGCGTCATTATAACCTGTCTTCATACCAAATTTTATGTTAATAGGTGAAAACTGAGGTTTTCACAGAGGTGCGGCATACAGACGGACGGACAGACATGGCGAAACTATAAGGGTTCCTGTTGACTACGGAACCCTAAAAATGCAATAACTGATATAAACTTCTGCTAATTGATTTGCTTCTTCGAAAGCAAATTGACTCAGTCGTTTTACTAGTTAAGTTATTCATCATTTCTGACAAAACATTTCAAAATGCATGATTCATTGATACACACGAGTTTAAACACCTTCACAAGTTATAAAATAAGACATAAGGCAGCACATCATTATAGACTTTTCCAAAGAGAGGATGTCACATTAATAGGATGTCATATTAACTGCTATTATTCAAGAAAAAGAATCGTTTGAAATGGAATTGAAAGGTGAATTTATGACCGATGACGGAACGGGAATTATATAATCCGTGTAACACAAAATAGTAAAGAGAAAACGTTAGATTTTCAACTGATGAACAACTTATTGTATTGTCAACAATCAAGTTTAAGACTAGATTTCTCAGAAAAATTGCGAGAAAAGATTTACGCCCTAGTTATAATATCAATTATACTAGAATTGTATTATTTAAAAGTGATTCTGTCTAGAATTTTATGACTTTGTTGGGAAATTCCTTAACCTAACTCAATAAAACTTGGTAAAATCTTTATTACAACAATACACAGTAAACTTGTGTAACCTTCAACTATCCTTCAAGATATTAGTTAAATAAAAAAAAACTTGTGAATGACGTTGTAGATCAACAGAATCTGTTAGCAATAACAATTTTTTACTTCCAAAAGTTACTGCGATGTTATATTTTACATACATACATACTTACATAAAATCATGCCTTTATCCCGAATGGGGTAGGAAGAGCGTAAACGACCTAAACAAAGGTCGTTCTGCCACGTCTGACAAGTTTTGAGGGTTATTCCAGATATTGCTATAGTGACAGGTTGTCAGCCCATCGCCTAAATTACAATACTGGAACCCTCGAATCCCTTAGCTGATTTTTACAGCACGCCCGGGAGGAGATGCAGCTGGCACATTCTATGTTTTTCTATCACTCCCAGTCCAGCATGGAAGGGAATAATAATATAAATAAACACCAGATCATTTGCGAAAAAGATAGATAATGAAAATCCTACCGATATTAAAAAAGCGAAATTTTGGATGTTTCAATAAGTATTTGAACTCAATCACGTTTCAACCATTACATGATCGGGTTAAAACTTAGCACACATTAGGTTAAATCTTGGAATAGGACATTGCTACTTTTCACCGCGGAAAAACTGTTCATTTCCACGTTCAACGCGGGTGAAACCGCGGACAGAAAACTAGTTAAAATACATATTACATTACAAACCATAACAGTTTCATACAAGAAGGATCATTCCCATCTGGAATCCTATCGGGGGCAATGCCTTAGGCCTTACGCAGATGCGATATTTTTAGCCCAACTTGCGCAAGGCTGCGTAGGCGCCTGTTGCCTGATGTTTATTGCATACTCCGTACACGTCTGCATAGGTAATGCGTGTTTTTGTTGAGCGTGGCTTAGCACCGGTTGGTACAGACTGATTTGAATGCAACGTAGGACTTGGGCAAGTAAATCGTTGATCGATTTGTCATCAATGTTTATTGCAGTGTTTATTGCACAATTTCGGATTTATAATTTGGTGTTTATAAAACTTATTTTAAATACTTGTGACGTAGCTAAAACTAGAAGTGATTCCTTCTAAAAATGCGACGATCGATGAGAAATAATGGTAAGTAGGCAGGTACAATGTTTCTTTAAATATTGAGGCTCGATAGATTAAGATTAGAAAATAGGGTGCCAATTTTGAACACCTCAATTTTCCAAAAACAACAACTTATTATTATCATTTAGTTCAACATTTCTTAGCAGCGCTACTTATTTTTATGTTGCTTGATTTACCAATCAGAAAAGAGATTGAATTTTGTAATACAGACTCATTTCCACCGAATAGATTCCAACATTAAGCTATCATCAGCTCAGTCGTTACTGGAAACAGACTCAAATCAGTGGCATTACCTGAACTAGTATATATTCTCTGGTATTAGTGGAAATTGCAGTAATTACGGGTAATACACAGGAAATGAGGAAGGATTTTCGTACTGCAATATTCTGTTAACTAGTAATATTTGTTTATAGTGAGACGAGAGATAGCTGATTTTACGTCTGTTGATTACAACTTTCATGCAAAAGACGTATTATCTATCTATCTACCCACTTTATTCTATGTGCACTTATTTATTTATTAACTCATACATATTTTACTGCTACTGGTGCTGGCAGAATAATCAGTGTTGTGAGTGAAACTTACAATAATAATGCTGAGTCAGCCCCTTTTCTCTGGCTCATCTACTAGGTAAGGTTAGAAGCATTGCATAACGATAAATAATTGTGTGTTTATGATAAAATATAATTAATTTATTGAACTCCCGCACACTGTCCGCGATAGTCCCTCTATCGTCGTCTTGAAAAAGCGTGTTAAAGAACATTACCTTTCTCTTGTTAAGTGATCCATAATTTACAAAGATGGTCGTAGGTTCGAATCTAGCTTGGGAACACAATGTATGTAGGTAGGCAGGTAGTGAGATTGTTTCCAGTTTAGTTAGGTCAATGCAGGCTGAATCATCTAATCGATCTGATTCGCTCAAGCGCAATAATTACAAGATAATTGATTAACCTACGCACGAGTAATTATAAATGCTATAAGTGACTAATTATGTACATATTTTAAACAAAGACGTACATTTATATTTATATTATTATACCGCAAAAATTTTACCTAATTATGATAGTTGTTATCTACGTCAACCATCTACACACAAGCATCCCAAGAATCTTTCTATATTCATTTATCATTAGCCGCAAAAGCATAGAATGGCTTAAGTCTACTGAACTGTAATACTATACCTACTTACTACGTAACGCATAGGTGTGTATTTGTAAAATTCGTCATACAATACAACGTGTAACATAAAGGGTATATGCATCGTGAAATGTGTGAATCTACCCATGAAACTGAACAACTTTCCCTAAGGAAATACGAAATACGAAAAAAAAAATTGACTTCCCATACTAAATGATGCATTTTGTATGGAAGGTCAAAATTTATTTGTCGTTTTTCGACCTATGTTTCTTAGGGAAAGTTGTTCAGTTTCATGGGTAGATTCACACATTTCTCGATGGATATACCCTTTCTGTTACACGTTAATAATGTTTCGTTGCACAAGCTCAGCTACTCCACGAAAGTTACCTATATATTATGCTTCCATACAGGCATTTCAACTCCATAAATCATCTCAATTCACTGTCATCACATCACCAAAGCAAACATACAAAATGGCGAAATCTGCAAAAACCATGAATAGTTTTCCGGCTGTCGGGTAAGTGTGCCAATGTGTTCCCATGCAACTATTCTCAAGACGAGGTTGGGTTGCCGTTTGTTGACCCAGTTACCCCATAAGTGCGTTTTCTGGGTTTACTATGCCGATAAAGAGTTCCAGATGCTGAGAATGGGATGAATTAAAAACATGCTTGTATTCTTTAGTGGGTAGGCAGAGCGT